>JAQIXJ010001865.1:0-18184 GCA_034700185.1 Phthiracarus laevigatus | reverse complement strand
AAACGATTTTAAGCCTTTTTATTAAACGATTAATAAACGATTTTGCACCCTTTTTTCTAACGATTTTCAACGCCCTAATTATTACATTTAATAGATTCATAAAATTCATTCCATATGATATAATAACTTTTGATTCGTATAAAATTTATTAAAATTGAGATCTAAAAATGAATTGAATATATTATATTGTAGACAAAGGCAATAATAGTAGTGGTGTTTCAGTGTAACGCTTATGCCTAAACTAATTGTAATCAAATTAGAATGAAATACGGATCTCGAAAATACATCAAATTTGTTCAACATTTAGAAAAAAATCACTAAAAATTCATAGTTTTAATCAAAAAATAATTGAAAGGTTAAATTTGATTTGAACTCTGTTTTATATTAACTCAACCAATCACTGGTAATATAATGTTTAAATTATTCTCCAATGATCGTCGCGTTTACAATTTTTTATACATAATAGATTTGAACAGTAAAAATGTGTACTAAACTCACACACGATTGGACAACGCTTTAAATGTAATAATTATATGCTGATCGCTGTGATTGGTCAGCGCCTTATTTGAAACGTTAACGTCAAATATTTGAATGCATTGATTCATTCATTCATTATTTCAATGCTAAAAAATACACCGTTTAATGTTTTAATGTGACTTTTATAAAACAATATATTTTTATATTCAATCTAAATCTAATTTTATTGTCGATTTTAATATTATAAATCATTTGGTTTATCTAAAAATCTAATGGATTCAGGTATAGAAGTGAGTCAAAAACAATTATATGAACAGAAACTTACGATTAATCACAACGTTATTACCAATAATTCACAAATTAGGTATTAATTTAATAATATTATTGTTTAACCATTTATTGATATAAATAACGGAACTGACCAATCACTGCACAATCACTTTGAACAGGAAATGGTCGTTAAATGATTTCGAAATTGGAAGACCACTCGGAAAAGGGAAGTTTGGAAACGTTTATTTGGCGCGCGATAAGAGAAGCAAATACATCGTTGCGCTCAAAGTGTTGTTTAAGTCGCAACTCGTCAAGAATAATGTTCAGCACCAGTTGAGGAGAGAAATCGAGATTCAGGCGCATCTGAGACACGATAACATACTTCGTTTGTTTGGCTATTTTTACGACGATAATCGCGTTTATTTGATTCTGGAATACGCACCAAAGGGTGAACTCTATAATGTATTGCGAAAGGCATCGCATTTCGACGATCAACAGTCATCTATTGTAATCAACAATCAATTATTTGTTCCATATATCCCTATATCTAAGTATTTGTTGCCATTATTTCAGTATATTTCGCAAATGATTGCCGCACTTCAATACTGTCACGAGAGGAAAGTGATTCATAGAGACATCAAACCTGAAAACATATTATTGGGATACAATGGAGAGCTGAAAATAGCGGACTTTGGTTGGTCTGTTCACGCGCCGTCGTCCAGGTATACAACTATTATTATTGTTTACCGTATACATTATTCTATACGGTATTCGTGATTTGTACCGGTATTGTAGACGCGCTACAATGTGTGGAACACTGGATTATCTGCCGCCAGAGATGGTGTTACATCATCCATACACTGATGCCGTCGATTTATGGTGTTTGGGAGTATTAACCTACGAGTTTCTTGTGGGTCGTCCGCCATTCGAGAACGAGGACACGCATGTCACCTATGGTCGCATTATTAACGTTAAATATTCATTTCCCGACTATATTTCGGAATTGGCCAGAGATTTTATATCTAAAGTAAGTGCTATTATCACGCATTAGTTTACCACCTTATTTACGATATAACGTTATTTTTGATAGCTTTTACAAAAGCACCCAAAAGACAGAATGCCTTTAAAAGAAGCTAAAAAACATCCATGGATTGTGAATAATAAACCGTCAAAAAATAATTAATAAATACTTGGAATCAAACACTACTCGCATTCATATTTATAATTTTAGTTCATTTTTGTGATTTTACTGGAAAATATCTTTCAATTTACATAAAGAATAGCATTTTTGTAATGATATTTTTGTTTTAATACGCATTTTTCCAAATACATAAGTGAATTATAAATCATATGAGAATATTTATTTACTGTGAAAAACTAATATTAAATTCAGAATCGATTTTCAAATGAGGATACGATTAAAACAGTATAGAATTTATTTTTTGAATTTTTTCGAACTTTTGTCTCTGTGTTCGTCTTTTCGCTTATTGATTGATCCGTTTTTCATGGAATCCCTGTCCCTGTTTCGCATGGAATCCCTATCTCTATCCCTGTGTCTCATCGAATTTCTATCTCTATCCCTATCTCTGTTTGATGAATGTTTTTTAGGCGGTGTATCTTTCGAAGTTGGAGGCGGATTTCCACTTCCACCACCTCTGCCACGATTTCGTTTTGTGTAGTCATCCACAAAGTCTCCGCGAGTTTTATCAGCGGCAGCCGCTTCTTCTTCCAACTCTGACCAATCTTTGCCACTTTCTTCACTCGTTCCCAAAGAATTTTCTTTTAAAAAATTATAAAACAATATTAATCAGTGTTCGTTTATAGTTAGGCGATCGGATATTAAAAATAATTTAAATAATTACCTGTTTCTTCAGTTTCTGATTCACTTATAGCAGAATCTTCGGAATACTCTGATTCGCTTTCTTCTCCAGTTTCTTCAGATCCGGAAGGTTTATACTGTTCATCATTTTCGGAGTCGTCGTCATCGTCTTGACGTTCTTCATCACTATCGGGATCTAAGAAAGACCAGCCGCCACTATCGAAAAAGCCTTCCGGATCGTCAGTAATTGTTTTCATAATTTTAGCCCAATTCAAACTCTGAATTCCTTCAGTATATCGGATATCACATGAACTATAAACAAAATATTTTTAATTGAAATGTATTAGCGGACTATAAAATATGAGTATAGTCAAAAAAATAAATTACTTAAGCCATTCTTTGACATGATCTAACATATTCATGGGAACGGCGTTAACCATTGACACCTTTCTATGATACTCTTTAAACACGAAAATCATATCGAAATTCTTCAAATGAAACTGAACTCTTTCAAAGTGAACCAATTCTACGTCTTCGAGTGTGATAACAAATGGCGGCTATAAACAACATATAAGATTATTTAGACTGTAGACTGAATTATTAAACGATTCGTTAAAAAATAATACCCAATCAGTTAGATTGACGAGACAACCAGATGTTGGCTGTAAGAGTACTATACTTCTGTTGGGCACACCTGGAAATCCCAGATCTCTGAACGGAGTGTCGAACTCAACTTCTTGTTTGGTCATTTGCTCAACTTTATCACAAAATGTTTTGAAGGCTGTTTTCAACTTTTGTCTCAGCTCTCGTTCTGCCTGTTCGGCTGCCAAGTCGTCTCTATCGTGCATGTGCTGATGCTTTCCTAAATCAGTTGTTATTTCACCCACTTCTGTATAAAATTGGACCTCTGACTGTTTCTTCTTTCCAAACATAATTGCATTCTATAATCATGTAAAATCAAAAACAATAACACAATTATCTCATCATTTAATATATATTGATTTAAAAATAATACTTTGAGAGTAAAATGGAGTAAAATAAGCATTTCTCCATCGCATGGTTGAAAGAAAGCGTGTTTAATGTTGTTATATAATATGTCCACTTTATCGCCTCGAATCGACGTAAATCTAAAACCGTTTACGTGAGCCTCAAGCGTGCCGTGAATTCGCTTCGTTATAATATTCGGTCGAATATATAAATCCTTTAACTTGGGATTACCTTTGTTTTGGCTCATAACTAAAGTGTCTTGCTTTACAATACCCTCTTTCTCTCGTTCCTCCGCTTCACGGGTTTTGAATTTTTTCTGCACTTCTTTGATGAGTCGAAACGCAGTGTTCAAGTTGGACGATGGCGCCGATATTTCTCCCGGTTCTTTAACGTTAGTACTTCTATATGTTAACTCTTTGAGAAAAGTTGCGTCTAAATTATTGAGAAACATATTTGATTCGTTCTTCGCGAGTGTCGATCCAGGATGGAAAAAATTTAATCGAAGATAAGTGTAATCTCCTTCCACTGATTGGGAAATATTTTTGATGGTTGATATATGGAATGGTACGGGAACTCCGAATACTGGCAAAACAACTGTCTCGTACTTTCGATCTACAAATATCTTTAAATCATGAATTTCTGGCTCTTTTGGCATTTGGTTCGCCGATTTGTAGGAAATATTCGATTTTCGCGATCTCTCTTCCTTCGATGAGCCAGCTTTCGAAGCCAAACGAGCCCTCGCGGCGTCATTTAGCTGTCCAGCTAATTCCCTCTGATGTTGTTTTCGTTTTTCTTCTGTTGTATGTTCCGTCTAAATATCATTTAAAATAATAAAATTAAACGTTAGAAATAAAAATATATGATATCACGTTACAGTAATTTATTTTCAGTTTACCCTTAATTTGTTATCCATAAGAGCTGTTCTTCTACTCCTTCCAAGTAAATCCTCATTCTTCACAATATCGGCCTTCTCTTGCTCTTCCTCTTCAGATTCGACGTCATCTTTCACTATAATCGTAACATTCTTTAACTTCTTTTTACTCTGCGTTGTTAAAACCGTAGCAGGACTGCCATCATTAACCACAACAGTATCGCCGAGAAACAGCGCGTATATCTTTCCCTCTGGATCTGACGCCGATTTATTCTCTAAACCAGAGAAGCCAACCGCCAAATTAAAAACCATTCCTTTTCTGGCGATTGCGTTAGATTTTGGTGCCAGTAATAGCGAACCTTCTCTGAACTCTATACCCATTATAAATCCAACATTTTTGGTCATTTTATCGACGAGTCGTTTGTCGTGTTTGGCCACTAAATCGACCGCAAATTGATATATCTCGCCGAGTCTTATGCCACTTTGTAGTTTATCTAAAAGCTTTTCTTCCAGATTTTCGAGAAATGTGTACATATTTTTCTGCTCTTCCGTGGGATTAACGAGAAGTGTTCGAACAACGTTAGAGCAATACTGCTTATATCGAACACCTAATGCGCACGTGATTGCCCCGAAATGAAGATTATTTTTGTCACTAATTCCATACAAAAATTATTAATAAATCATAATTGATGAGTAAAAATCTGTATTTACCTGACAGCACTAAATTTTAAATTATAATGACCACCAGATTGGATGATAGCGGTGTAGCAGAGATCCACTTGAGTGGTGTCCACGTTCTTCACGTATTTCTTATTTGAAATCGCGTTTTCCACGCCATCAGCTAGTTTTGAATGTTTCACTTTTTTATCGGAATCTATGATTTCTGAAATTTCGTCGAGAAGATAACTGGAATAAACATCGCACGAAAGAGCGGCAGCTTTTTTGATAATAGCGATCTCTTGTTCGTCTTTGGGCGCCATTATGTATGCCGCGTCACTACTTATGTCAATCATATCGTGCTTATGACCAGCAAAAGCCTTTTTCCATTCATCGATGAATTCTCCCGTAAACTTGTCTTTCGCAAACTCGCCAATATTTTTCCCATTTTTACTCTTTGATATCGCTTTGATTAATATTTCGAAATTAGCGCTATCTTTATCTGACTGTCAAAACGAATAGAAAAATGGTGTGAAACAAAATGCTATGCATAGAAATGAGACGATATGTGCAAACCTTATCGCGAACTAACAGCGAAACTGGTGGAACTCCTTCTTCGTTCTCTTTACTCGATTCGATTAGTTTAAGAAATTCGATCTTCTTTTTGCTCGCCAATACGTGAATCGATTGGTCGCACAGCACTATCATTGTATCCGTCAATTCATAGCCAAAAAGCCATGTCTACGAACATAATGCGCAAACAATACACGAATTGAACGTATATATGAATTGCTTTTTATATAAACCTGAAGCGCAGTTGATTTACTATAAACCACGTCCTGGTCCTGACCGACAACTACAACGATCGCATCCACGCGATGTATGGCATCAAAATCTTCGTCACTCTGTTAATAAACAGTTGAATCAGTGTTGTTATATATGAATGGATGATCGATGCGTACATACCCTCCAACTGTGGTAGAAATGTCGCGCTCGTCTGAAGAACGCGTCTTTGTCCACAATTAATTGTGACATTTTTATGAGTTATTTTAATATTTATCGTTGAAAGTTGACGTGAATTTCTAAATGATTAAATTTAGTGCCATTCGTAGAATGAATTGAAAACAGAGTGTTTTAAATAATGTGATGTGTGCTCTGTTTATGTTAATAATGGCTGACACTATGTTTATAAACAACGTTTTAATATAATAATTGGCGCAATACTGCAATACTATTATAGTACTCTACACCACCGCATCGGCAGCGGCTGTAATGTGTACTAACGTGAACACATTAACCCCATCTAATATGTTAGCTATATTACGTTCGCTCAACGTTTTGTTCATTCTAGTGAATTACTGCGCTATGTTTAAAAACTATTTCATACATTTTAATATTTTTACTAACTGTAACGTCAAAAATATTTATATTTAAGAATTGTGTATCTAATGGTTAAGGTTTCGAAAATCGATAATTAACAAATTTGCTTAAACCATTCTAAAACATATTGATAACTAATTGGTAACAACTAAAATACTAAAGTTGTTTTTAAACTTAAATAATTCAAAAAATGTTAATTTTAATTAACGATTCTAACGGTTTGGAAAATAACCAACGATTTTATTAATTTCATTTTTTTAAAATTTGGTTAAAATTGTCGGTAAAATCCGAAAAATTGTCGATTGAATCCGATTAGTTTTAAGTGGGGTCTTATTTTCCTATATTTCACTGGAAAAATATTTATAAAAAATATTTTCCAAAAATTTTAAGCCACAAAGCTCGAAATATTGCCGTTTTAATCCGTTGAGTTTTTGAAATACCTACACTTTTTTAAAATGTTTGGAGTCAAATCAATAATTTTTTCTAACGATTTGATCAATTTTTTCTAACGATTAATAAACGATTTTGCACCGTTTTTTCTAACGATTTTCGAAACCCTACAATGGTATATGAAATATTTGTAATTTAATTCTTTTATTGTTTTGTAATTAAAATTTTTGAATCATGTTTTTCTGTAAATTAAGCCATTGATAATGATTGCTGTAAAGCAATTGAATCACTCGAGTGTCTGCTGTCTCTAAACTAATAAGTAAGGATAGGATTTCCTGGAAAATCCCGTTATTTTTTCGTTCAATTTATAAACGGGAGATTAATATGATACCTTCTATTAAATAAAATTTATTAATTAAAAGTTGTTTTATTTTCCCTGTTTATTCCGGTTTTGACAAATTAGTGAAACAATTACGGATGAACACTAAATTATAAAAAGTTCAGATTTATTCTATATTTAGCAAAAAATTTATTAATTAATATATCAATAATCTTCTAAAAGTATTCAAATTTGATGAAAAGTATGAAATTAGGGCATAAATTGTTATAGTTCTAAGAAAATAGGTTCAAAAATTAAATCGATTTCAAACTATGTTAAGAAATATTTTTAGATTAAAAACATTGTGTTCATGAAAAGTTTAAATATTGCATTTTTACAATTGATGCACTGTTAAGTTTGGTGGATATAGTTTTATATCTGGGGGTTGAATATTAAAATAACTATTAATTTGATTTTGCATAACGTTAGGATTAAAAAAAACAAAATGATTCTCGGAAATAATTATACACTTAACTATGGAAGAATCTAATTGCTTATCGATAAAACACATTTTTACATAGCTAAATAACTGAGCAAACGCTTCGTTAAATTCTTCTTTGTTTGTTAAATTAGCTCTAGGCTTAATTTCTATAAAACCTATAATTTTGTCTAAAGTAATGTTACTAATAACATAATCCAATAAAACTTTTTTGTCTTTGAATCTAAAACAAAATTATTTTATAGTTAGTTATTGCTATTTTTATGAGGTTCATAAATTACATGAAAAAAGGGTTAAACTGCTGATTTAGTTTATATTCTCGAAATAATAATAAAGGTGTATCGTACAGAAAAATATCAAATACTTTTTAAAAAAAACGAATAATTAATCTCGGATTTGTTTCGATCGTTGAAATATGCATAAAATGCCTCTAAAATTTTTTAATCTGAATAACAATATGTTTGAAGCGTGGTTTTCAAGGAATCCAAAGTTTCTTCACTAAAATTCTTAAACAATTCTAAATTTTTTTTGTAACTCGTTATCTTCATGTGCCACATAGTCTTTGTTCATAAAGCATTGTTCATTCTTTGTTACTAAGAAGGAATACTTGGATGAAATCATGACCACACTTGCTAGGTTGCAGTGATATTAATTCACCTAGTAGTTTTGTATTATGAATATTATCCACCTTCAAGAATACAGGACTATCATTATCAAGCTTAGTAAAGTCACTAAAAATATTTGTTGTAGCAATTAATTTTTTTAATCTTGTAAATATTTGTAATTGCTTAAACGATGATTTGAAATTCTATTCCTAAAAAAGAAACACAAATTAATGTTTATTTTTAAATTTAAATTAAATTTATTGAAATATTAAACTAAATTTTACATACTAAATCAGAATTAGTTAAAAAGTACAAATTGACGTGAAAATTACGTCCTAAAACCAATCAATGGTTATAGAATGCATGTCCGCAATATCGTAGAGAAAGAGCTTGAAAATAATACAAGCGAAATCTTTCAGAACGATATTGTGATAAACAGAAATGGGTTCTACCATACGATTAACTATATAGTTAACTAACTATTGTGTTACGTTGCCATAACCATAGTACTCAACTATAAAAATTACAAAAATCTATTCAACTAAAACTATAACTTAACGAAAGCTTTCGTTAATTAACTATCACTTTTAAATCATAGTTACTTAACGAAAGTTTTTGCGAAACACGTGACTTAACGAAAAAATACTGTAAGAAAATTGATGATTTATTTTACTAAGTTTGGTGTTAGATTCTTAGATATCAGCCCATTCGTAGTAATAACTATTGGAATTGTTCTTGGTGTTTCTTTTAATTTCCAAAGATTTTTAATTTCAGCTGCGATATCGATGTATTTTCTAATTTTCTCGCTTTCGGTTGATGATATATTGTGATCAAGTGGACATGCAATATCCACTAGAGTTGTTGTTTTTGATGATTTGTTAATTATTACATTATCGGTCGGTTACTATGGAACGATCCCAGTAAAATGTGAAATAATTGTAGTTATAATATGGTGTTTTTTCTGTTATAAGTTTTAGATTTGATGCTATTTCTTGATGAATAATTTTAGCTATTGAATTATGTCTTTCTGTATATTCAGTACCAGATAATATTCGACATCCATCAGTAATATGTCGTTCGTTGGTAGTTTTTAGTAGGTATAACCTGACCTTGTATGGCAAAAATAAATCCTTCTGTTTCAGGAAAAAAGCCACCAGATAACAACCACTGCAGACTATTTTCTTTTTCAATATTATTGTCATTTAATTCTTAAGCAAATCGACCATGTAGAGCTTTGCCATTCCAAGATTCCTTTTTAATTGCAATTGTGTTATTTACATGGTTTAATGACTGATCTTTTAATAATAGAGGAGTATAATTGTCAATTTGGGCCAATAATTGATGAGTATTATTGTTACTTTCCAAAAAGTATTTCTGCAAATGGAGTATGTAATGTATGTAATAATTAATGTATGTCAAATACTCCTCTGCCGCCAAATTTTCTTGGCAAATGAAGTCTTTCAATAGCAGACTTGGATGATGTACTATATGTTCCGTAAACAGTGTTCTTGTTTTTCGATTAAGGTTTTCTGAATCCGTTTAGGTCCATTTAAATATTACAAATGAGTACATTAATAGAGGTATTGCTCGTGTTTATTGCTTTAATTTTGTTTTTTTGCAAGCTGTTAGGATTTAAGAATAGTTTTTACTCTGATAATATTTTTCATTGATGTATGCTCTTTCTAATTAAGATATATTTAGGCATTACGCAAATCGAAGATGTTTATATTCTAATGATTTATCTAAACATTTGATTTCTTTGTTTGTTAATGTTTTAAAAATTTGACTTTTTTCAATTTTTCCTTTTTTGACTTCTAAAACTACGCATTTATCGATGCCGAATTAAATGCAAATGTCTTTACTAAATTTTTCTGTTATTCTTAATAGTTCTTCTATTTCTTTTATATTTGATCCATACAGTTTTATGTCATCCATATAAAATTGATGATTGATTTTAAATGTCTTAGTTAAATTTAATCCATCTTTCGAATCGTTTAATAATTTGTTTCGATGGTTTAGCAGCATGCAAAACCATAATAGACTCAAGCTATCATCTTGAAACATGCCTCGTTTTATATTAGTTTTTTTTGTGACACTAAGTGATGATTTTGATGATGCGTATAAAGTAGTTGTCCATTTTCCATGTATTTCGACAAAACGTTGACAATAGATGGATGAATTTTATTGAGTTTAAGAACTTTTATTAACAATGTGTGTGGTGTAGAATAAAATGCTTCAACATAATCGATCTGTAGATAAGTTCCTTGTTTTATGTTTTGCGATTTTGCAAATTATCTGGTCGATTATTAGTTCTTCTTTACATCCTTTTGCTCCACGTCTGCATCCTTTTATTTCTTCAGCTATTATGTTGTTTTCAATTAGGTGATGATAAATTTTGTTTGATATTATTGATGTGATGATAGCCGCTGTTTATGCTACGCAATAAACAATGTTGTGCAAATTTTTGATTGATGTTTCTGATGTTTATTGAACTTTGAATTAGTTGATCTATTTGTTTTTTCTATTTAAATTTCTTTTATTGAAGTTTACTTTTGGTAATATTGGTCATTTTAATGGATCAGTTTCAATAAATGCAAATAATTTTTAAATGCATTTAATAGCTCTAAATTGATGTCTTATGATGTATGTTCAATAGGTGTTTGTTCATTCTTTTCGATATATTCATCGTTATTAGTTGTGTTAAAATAAATGATTATGTCTTCTGTGTATTCTTAATTTACATTTTGATTTTGATTTTCGGAAACACTTTGTTTTATATTGGATAATTCTGTTGGAGTTAAATAATTTTTTATTATGATTAAGTTTTTTCTATCATCAATATTTCCTTCAGAAAAAGATGCCAATTCTCTATTTAACTATTCTTCGTACATTTTGTAAACAAAACCAGTTGTGTTTTCTTAATTATTTGTAGCAGTATAATAGCAGCGCATGACGTGAATATTTAGATCATTAGATCATTTGAATCACTGATGAGTTGAAGATATAGCGGCAGAAACAGTGGCCAAAGCTTGAGTCTGCAAACCATTTCTTGATGTGAAAGCTGTACGATTCCCGGCTGCGCCACGCTTTCGCGATGATGTTGCTCTGGCTCCATAGGACGGGCGGGAGACTGTATTATACTTTTCGAACAGAGCCTTCTCTACGAAGTCTGATCGCGGGCGTTGATAACCTGGCCTACTGCAAATCCAGTGTTTATGAACGTGTCAATACCATTATTGTTGATTCACGAGGGGCTGCCTCGGTGGAGAGAATATACGGCGTTCCTAACATTTAGAGCAGGCCCGCACGACGTTAAGCTCCTAACATGGAGGGCAGACTAATGCGGTTTTGATTTTTTAGCAGTCTTTACCATTTTGCCGGTTAATTCCAATTGTCAACCTCAAGCAAACGGGCATAGAAGTTTCTACTCGGTTACATCGGGTGCGCGAAGTCATGTGCAGTACTTTCAGACCACACCCCTGATGTTTTGTGGGTTCTTTCCAGTCTTTAGCTCACCCGATTTACGGTTTCCGCAAACTGAGGACTGCTACGGAGTGTACTGCAGTTTTCTGTTGAGAGAGCCTTTCTTCTATACAAAGAAACTGAAAAACTAGTTTTGTATGTCTAGAAATCGTTTTATATATTAACGTTACTAAGTTAAGAAAAATCGTTAAAGTTTTTAGTAAATAGGAATAATCATTTTTAATGCATTAATTTACAATTGATTTTAACTTAAAGTAAAAATTTTTAAAATTTAAAGGAATATAATCTATAAATTTTATAATAGTCTCATACTTTGAAAAACTAATACCATTAGGTTTTTCAATGTGTTGAAATAAATTTAAAAGATTATTATTAGATTTTAAACTTTTTATAGTTTTTAAATTTAAAATTTGGAATTCTATAAACTCTTCTTGAATTAGCTTTAATAATTATGCATAAAGTATTATTAATAAAACGAGGTATAAAACTATTTAATTTTGCAAATTCAATGTATAGATTAGTAGCAGTCATATTAAATGTGTGGCTTATATATCTTTTAATTGGACAGTTTGCGAGTCTATAATGAGACTTCAGGGTTATAAGACTCTAGGAATAAAATAATTTTTTCAATTTGTTAAATGTTTTTTTGCAATGTTTTTTGGTGACAATAGTTTATTAGATTCACATAAAAATTTTTTTATTTGACTTGTTTTTATATCCAGTTGAACTTAGAAAAAACTTTTGAACACACTCTTTGAATCTAACTAATAGTTTCATATGTTGTTCTTATTGACATCCTTTTTAGTTGAAACAGTTTATAATATAAAAGTTTTTTTCTCTAAATATGTTAATTTAGTATAAAATGGCTTAATTTCAATTTGTCGTAATTCACTATTAATTTAACTACACTGACGTTTACACATTTTAGAGCAGTTCTTTCCATTAGTGCTTACATCTATTTTTATAATAACTTAATGCACAGAAATTAAAAAATTTAAACAAATAACAAAATTTATGTATTAAATTGTAAACAAAACAGAGAAACACAAGTTAATATTGCGCTCAAAACGAGTTTTTTATTTAAGGATACGATTTATTTTCGCGCAATTCCTATACTACGAGCTCTGATACACAATTGCTATATTTAGTTTTTATAAACGGTTAACAAGAGCTCTGAATCTGAAAACTGCAGTGTAGCATTCAGAGGTATTACGACTTGTGCCACAAAACAGAGGACTAGTATCGGAATACCAGTGGGCAGTGCCTACCCCTTTCTTGTGCGGCGCCCCACGGGGTATCTCATCTGGTGCGGCAGATGTTATGGACTGTTAACTAGAGCACCTCGGGAGCATTATTCCCGTCATAGGCGACTTCCAACATACGCCCTGAGGTCATAACCAGGACTTATGTGGGATTTCACCCTACGCGACCTGGACATCGTCCAGTGCAGCCGCTTGGGGATACGCGGACACTAATCGTTACCCTACCCATGGTGGACTTTTGTTTGCAAACCCCCATTTCTGGGGGTAAGCCCGGAACCGTTCCGCTTTGGTGGCATATTATTATTATTATAAATATTTAATTTTTTTTAAAAAGATATTAACAATACCGCTATTTATTTATTAGAGGTGTTAATGGAGTTTCTGATTGAAATATATAATTTCTACATAAACGCACTGCTGTTTTCTCGTAACGCATTTGGCTCATACACTCATATTTTACTGTATCTGCCTCTTTAACTCTTGCCTCCGCGTTAGTTACGATATTCTCAAATTAATTTATAAACTCACAGTGAAACAAACTGACGGCAGACTGATCACGTGAAGCAAAGCCAAACACATAAAGCAATCCTCGATTGTAAAAGTTTTTATCAGACATTTTTTAAAATTGCTGATTTTTTGTCATTTTTACAGATTTATAAAATTTTCTTACTTAAGAATTACTTCGTGACAAACTTTAAAGTTTCAATAAAAGACAACGCTTTCGATGAACATTATTCAATTCTTAATAAAATGTGTTGTGATGCGAGTTTTAAAACTTTTTTGGATCACTTTTTTGGAAAACTTGTTTATATTAACTATGACATTGACTATTTTGAATAAACAATTTAAATAGTTTTGGTATGAGAGCGATGTTCAATATACCTTTTTCGTGGAGTTATAGATATTACGAAATAATATGCCTCTAAATAATATATTGAACATCGCTCTCATACCAAAACTCTTTAAATTGTTTATTCAAATTATTTATATGATTTTATTTTGATGTTGTAACAAACAAATAAACAAAGTTTATATGCATGTTTGTATTGTACGTAAAATCTAGTTTAGTAAGAGCAGCATTGTTGCATAAATTAATTATTTTCTTGTGAGACAAGAGATGTCGAAATCGAAATAAACTTTTTATTAATTAAGCGTGAAAACGATAAAAGAGTACAAAATCGTTCGTTAAGCGAAAGAATCGTATTTATTTTAACAAACAAAAAACGAGTGATTATGATAACGCGCGCATTCTTTATTTATGCAGCTCACAACTTAGATTATAACGCTCTCTGGCTTCTAACTTGTAACGTATGTACAAATGAGTTTCCCACTTGCTTTGCTAGTATACATATAAAATACAGCATATATAGCAAAATTATACGCGTTAAACAAAAAATACGTTTTAAAAGTTTTATAATCAGTACCATGGAATACCAATCGACGATATCAAACAATGGCTACAATTATCACAAATGGAACCATAAAAAACGAATGATAATCAAGGATGGAATTATATTAATCAAATTCAGAGGACAAATTAAAGCAGTATATTCTGAAACAAAATATTATGACACTTGCCAAATCATTCCATGACGATATCTACCATAATGGAACAAATGGAACTCTCACTAAATTATCCAGAATCTATTGGTGGAACAATATGAGTAAAGATGTTCAGCGATATGTTAGATCGTGTCATTTTTTGTCAACTGGTTAAGACGCCTAACCATCCAACGTATGGATGACTATTACCAATTGACACACCATGTTATCCGAATCAACTGTGGAGCATGCATAAACTATTTTGCACTTTTTTTCTAACAATTTTCAAGGCCTTAGTAATTATTAATAATTAAAATATGCATAAAAACGCGTACCACGTTATGGTCAGGATTGACCCGAAGAACCCCAACCGCCACTATGAAGGACCCGACTGCATATTCAGTATTACCGCCATTACCGCGACCTCTTCCGCTATTACCGCCATCAGCAATACCGCTATGGCCGGCATTACCGCTATAATTACCCCGACCTATATTGTGTAATATATTATATATCGATTAAGGAGTAGTTCTTATTTTATGTCTTTGTTTTTATGATTCACTTTGTTGATTTAATCAAATAAATTCATAATAAAGTCTTATTAAATCATATGTTGAACTGTTGTCAATTTATTCAGTTATATACGATATAATGATTGGATTACTCGATATATATGATAGTAATTTAATTATGAATACAACCATAATATGTGCTGAATATGATGGGAATTTAGATTTGAAAATTGTTATTTGGATTGTATAAACAAAGCATGCAAATAATGGTGTATATGAATGCGTTGTACTGTAGTGTACGATAATGTGATTTAATCGTAATTAAGCAAATCATTAACAATTGATTGCGTAAATGTATATGTTATCGCAATTGCATACTATTTCATGAAACTTTCATTAAGTGAATTGCATTACCTATTTGTGACCTAAAATTACATGAATTCAATCGATTATTACATATTCCTTTGATTGTACATAATATGATTGAAATTAGCATAAATATGACGGCATAATCATTGTCGACATCAAAATCGCAATCAAAACATGTTTTGCTCTATTAATGGTTAGCGAATAAGTTTAATGAAATATTTTGAGTATACATCATATCAATAATTAATTTACTGCGAATTTAAATGTAATTTCAAAATATTTGTAATTAAATTTAATGTAAATAAATGAAATAATATGTATTAGAATTCAATATAATTTAGGGATAAATATGTATTTTTAATGAAATATTTCCAACAAAATGTTAAATCGATTTTAATTAAAACACTTAAAGTAAAGTTAATTTTCATTTACGTTAATTAATTCCTAGTACTAGGGATTAATTAACAGGCATTACCCGCTGTGGAGGATTGGCCATGGCTACCGCCGCGATAATTAGCTCTTCTTCGCATGTTTTTAAAATTTAACACAGTTTTCAATTTTTTATTGTTAACAAGTTTATAACTTTGGACAATGTGACAAAATTCGTTTTTAAAACTTAATTTCACTTTATTTACCGTATTTTAGGAACAATAGACAGCGGGCTATACATAAAAAAGTTAATTTATTTTAAAAATATGTAGTGCGTGCTATACATACGGTGCGGGTTATTAAGTGCGACATTAAGTGCTTATACTATAGTGCCAGACAGGCGCCAACTTCGTTACATTATGTAACGAAGTTTACATTTTATAATGCGTTTTGCATTACGATATGCGTCATGTTTTTTTATTAAATATAATTTAATTTTATAGTGCAGTAACCGTTAACATATGGTTACAGCGTTATAAAACGGTTTAATTTTAACTGTGTGGGCACAATCTTGATGGGATCAACATCACTGAATACGGAAGCCAAATATGTCCAAGTCATCATTGATCAACATTCGTGTTTGGGCTAAATCAACGAAAATAAACAAGGCTCAAACAGCCATCGAAGCTTTATCAATAGATATCAACGACATCGGTCCACCAAAGTGTATACTCACTGACAATGGAACAAATTTCAAGAGTCCTAAACTCGCTCAATTCCTAAAGCCACACCAAGTTCAACACTAATGCACAACACCATATCACCCACAATCAAAAAGTCTGCGCGAAAAGGTAAACGACACTATTGGAAAAGGTTTACGATTAGCTCTCTTGGATAAGCCAACATTTAAATAGTCGATTCCTTTGCAACAGTGGTGGCTAACTATAACAACACCATTCATACCAGTACAGGTTTACCTCCAATACAATTGGTCAAATAAAGCACTACAAGTAAATTCGACTTATTGGAGAATCGTCGGTTGGCAATAATGAAAAGTAACAGTTTCGAGCAAACTGCAAAAGCAGCTTACGATCAAAAGCACCATTTAAAACAACTCAAAACTGGAGATTTGGTGAAGAAGCGTATACCGTACAATCATCTAGAAGTTAACAAACTCACAATCAAATATGACGCCGTATACAAAGTTATTTAACAAGAGTCAGATGTCAATTACACACTTCAACATCTCAGTGGATCTCAACCTTTCGTCACATGTCTCTCAACTCGAACCTTATTACTCACGGGACGTGATCTTTTCAACCACGGCGAATGTTGCGAGTCACAACTAGTGACCCTTTACTTATGCCATTACAGGCTCACACAGACTCAAAGCCTATTACTCATTTCTAGATCTTTCTATAGACTCATAGTTAAACACATAACACACGTTCAACGTGTAACATCTTATACCATTCAATGTTATTGAACCTCACTTCTATTGTAGACTCCAAACTGTTCACATGTATTGATTAACTCTAATTAATATAACGAATAACTGTGTCATTTTATAACTGTATTATTACAGGGTTTAAACTTTCAAATGAGACCTTTCTAAAATAAGTTAAGACTTTTCTAGAATAAAATGAGACTCCGATAGTAGTGCTATAATTTTTGAGCTGAAGTCAGCGTTCAGCATAGAACTAGGCAATAACTCAACAAAACAGGTGTCACTGCACAAAAGTCTCATTTTATTCTAGAAAAGTCTTAACTTATTTTAGAAAGGTCTCATTTGAAAGTTTAAACCCTGTATATTGTGTGCTTTCATAATAAATTGTTTCATATAAAGTGAAGCCTTTATTTATTTATGGTAAGCCATTCCTCCTCAACTAGAAATTATGGGGTATTTAAAAACTTCCGAAATTTGCCGAATTTATTCCGAAAAAAATTAAGTGAAAAGTTGTATAAATTTGAAGAGTTTTAAGACGTAACGTTTTACAAAAATTTTCAGGGAAAAAAATGAGATTTTTGTAAAATATTTATCAGATTAACGATAAATAATTCAAAAACCAACATATGCTTCGTTAAATATAAATTGTTTCGATAATTTTCGTACTGTCTTATGTTAACGAAACAACAATTATATTTTTATATCTATTAATTATACTTTTGCGAAAATGCGTCCGAAAAGTCGATTTTTTGTCCGAATTTCCGAACGAAATTTTGATGTTTTTGTTCCGAAAAAGTCTAGACTCTATGCATCATTGATCGAAATACATCAGCAAAAAATTCATTTTATTTTTTTTTAATATTTAATCGTTTAAACAACGAATAATTAAAATGTAAGTTCAATCATATTAAATATATTATAATTGA
>JAQIXJ010001864.1:0-18187 GCA_034700185.1 Phthiracarus laevigatus | reverse complement strand
CCTACGAAAAAACATAGGCTAAGGCTGTAGGCTCAGCCTAAGCCTAAGGTTAGGCCGCCTAAAATTGCATCTCTAGTTCACTATTAATTTAGTTTTAACTAAATTATACAAAACATTATATTATGTCTAAGATATTTTAAATACAATATTTTTTCTACGTTTTAAACTCGAATATGATTATTATTTGATTGCATATCTATAATTGAATCATAACACAAATATGTCTACAATTAATGTTGACGTTTATGAGGATTTAGATAAACAGTTATTTAATGAAAATGTAGCAAATGTAAGAGATTTCGTTTTTTATTATAGATTTTATGTATAGTAAGATAAAATATAATTAAAGGGCAAACCATTCGTTATTCGAAAAGTTAGTTTTGGGAAATGTATGTCCGAATGGACGCCACAGTATTTATCGGAACAACTGAATGGCGTTATGGTTAAGGCTCACGTTTGCGGACATTCAAAACTCGATTTCATTAATAAAAACTTTCGCTACGAATCGGTCACATTTAATGAGTTAATTGATAGGTGTTTGCGACACAATACCAACGAATATTTATACTTACGGTCATTGGGTAATCACAGACATGGAAAGGATATATCAAATATAGCCAAACATTTCCCGCAAATCGCTAATGACGTACATATGCCATCATTTTTACCGTTTGTCGACGACAGCCACATCGATGAACAACAGTTTTTCTCCAGTGTTTTGCGCATTTCATCGCCGAATACTGTTCTTTGGACGCATTACGATATTATGGATAATATATTACTTCAGATTAGAGGACGCAAACGTGTTGTGCTGTTTCCACCAGAAGATATCAATTATTTATATCTTAGTGGTGACAAATCTTGCGTTATAGACATCGACGCACCCATTGATGAGATGCGATCCAAGTTTCCATTATTTTTGAACGTAACGCGATATGAAACAATGCTTGAAGATGGAGACGCGTTGTTTATTCCGTCACTTTGGTTCCATAATGTTAAGAGTCTTGATTTTAGTATAGCTGTTAACTTTTTCTGGAAGGATAAACTTATTGCCGAAAATAAACTTTATAATCAAACCGATGTTTATGGGAATAAAGATTTAAATCCAGCGTCGTTTGCTTTCTCCAATTTAGATAAAGCGGTCAAACATATCGATAAATTGCCGTTGAAATTTAAACAGTTTTATTTAAGAGTTATGATTAACAAATTAAATGATAAACTAGTTGATTGAATAAACAAGTGTACAAACACAGTAACTATTAGCTTATATACGGTAATAAATTAGAAAACAAGAACAACTCATTCATAGAGAGCTCACATTTTTATAGTTTATCGAAGCAAATAAGTTTATTTATAAAATGTATTTTTAAAGTAGTCTACAGTTTCCTAATATATCAAAATTAATTAATATAAAATACGTGCTAAGTTCAGTGTTCGAGCTAGTACGGACACCGTCACGGACGGACGGACAGATCCATAAGCTCACCTTTTTCTAAAAAATTCATGCTAATTTTATTAATAGAACAGAAGCGCCCGTTTTATAAAGTGTTTTACGCTAAGACTTTTTGGTGTATTACCAAAAATACCTGTATGCCTGTACTAACATTAATATAACATTGAAAAAATGGTTTACATTTGCATAAGTTAATTAAGGAATTATGTGCACCACATTCACCTAACAGATTACATCAAATTTGACTGAAACATTGGTAAAAATACTGCAAAATAATTAGTTATGTGTTAAGATTGTTGCATAGATGGTTAACGCTGTGCCACTTTTGCCTCTTTACAGCAAGTAACGGAGACAATGCACTCGTTTTATAGTTACAATATTAGTTACATAATCATTGTAATTAATTCATTTTCAATAGGCTATAGACAGACGCCTAAATAAAAAGCAATTTCGCTTTCCCTTACTTACAAAAAGGGAGAAAAAGTGAAAAAATGAAATCCATCTCTGGATAGTTGTTTAAGTTGATCCTGGGTTGGGTCAACTTGATCTTAGTTGTCACAAAACACATGGTAATCAAATGTGTTAATGTTTGTGTGATAGCCGTGAACACGCATTCGTTAATATATCATATTAATTGTATGAATGTTTAAATTATATGATAGTAAACATGAATGAAACGGAATTAAAACAAATCACTAAACAGTTATGCGATTGCATAGACATAGTGATGAGTGTTTCCAGTGATAGTACTCAACGAACACAAGCAAATCATTTTATCGATTCATTTAAACACTCAAACAATCAAATGGTATTGAATTCGGTTTCCGTTAATTTAATAACCAATTCAAATACATCGTCAATTCATAAACATTTCGCGTTTCAACTTCTCGAACATGTCATCAAATTTAATTGGAATACTATGGATATTATGCTGAAGCAGCAGATTATCTGTTTTATGGAAGAATGGTTTGTGAACGACGCGTATATATCGATGATAGCAGAATCTAGACATCTATTAAACAGCAGCAGTCGATGTATTATTGAGGTAATGATGAGGGAATGGCCGCAAAGTTGGCCCAATTTTTTAGCGCATATATTGTCGAAACAAAGCTATTTAACTTTGTACGTGATTTGGCAATTGGCTGAAGATGTGGGCGTGTTTTATCTTCCATCGAATCCGCAGCGAAGAAGAGAAATGAATTCATACATAATTCAAAATATTAGCGGCATTTACGCGTATATTTGCAAATGCGTTGTAAGCAATGATTATAATATGCGATTAATATCGATATCGGCTCTCAATGCTCTGTTAGAGTGGACTCCATTTGATTGCGAAGTTTTCCAAATATTGTGCGAAGTATTATGTTTTAAGCACGAAAATAATCAGCAAACCATTCAATTAAAACAATGCATATGTGATTTATTTTTACTTTGTTTCGGTCGAAAGCCGTTGAAAGATAACGATAAAACAACGATCGCCAAAATACTTGTGGACACAAATGTAATCAAATTGCATAACACTATTGTTCGTGATCTCGAAATCTATAGCGAACTCGAAAACTCATTTTCGCTCGTAAAGCGTGAGGTTTTTGTGTTATCATCGATCGGTCAACTAATTATAACGCATTTTCATTCAAATATTTCGAGCGAAAGCTGGAAACTTATATTGCAAACAATGCTAACGCTTTTTAGTAATCAAAATATAGTGTTCAATGCGATTTCGATACAATTTTGGTTATGTTACGTTAAACACCATTCGGATGTAAGCATTAATCAGTTATTTGATGGTTCACTGATGCGCAGTCTATTGTCGACTATACCTTTAAAACTTGTTCGACCGGATAGTGAAAAAACTTTAATTGGAGTCGAATTCGATAGCGAAGAAGATTTTGAAAATTTTTATTTTAAATTTCGGCCCGAAGTTCTTGATTTACTTCGCCAGTTAACAGTATTTGATGAAAAAATGTGTTTCAATTTTGTGAGCAATTCTTTAAGCAATGCTGTGCACAGTTCTAACAATAACCACAATGATTGGGAAATTATTGTACATCTTTTGGTAGCAGTTTGTAATCGAATTCAAAATCTCAATCAGTTTTCGCACGAAAGTCAAACTCTTTTGCAATTAATGATTGAAAAGATCGATAACGACGATCCAGATTTGATTTCGAGCCAACTCTCGTGCATCTCAGCGTTGACAGTATTTTTGCCAGCATTTTCTCAGTCACAGCTATTGCGAGAAATCATTAATAAAATCTTTATTCTCACCTCATTTAATCTTCCCGGACAGACAAAGCGAACGCGAACCAAAGAAGTTAAAAATCTTCGTCGACACGCGGGCTCTCTGTTTATTAAAATAAGCCAAACATTCCCTAAACTTCTGGTTCCATTATTTAGTGAACTGAAGTGTCACATCGATACTGTAGTATTAGATATCGAACATTTCAGTCAAATGGAAAAATGTTCGCTTTATGAGGGCCTTATTTTAATTAGCAATGAATTCTCTGATATCGAACTTCAGCGATGTTTTCTCCACCAACTTATAGTTAGTATTAATTGGATAACTAATTATCGCGTAAGTGTCGACCAATTTATCAAAGATGTTGGACTCGATACGATTAATGCGTTAGAAACTCATGGGCATAAAAGAGCTACTATTTTATATTCCGTGAATTTAATTCTTGGCTTAATTAAGAGAGTTACGAGTGAACGGAAAAACACCTTAATTCCCCATATATTCCCATTAATTAATTCGCTTTTTCCGATTATGGCGAATTTAAATTCAATGTGGAAACAAGAAAATCAAGAAAAGTGTCACGAATATTATAGGAGTTTTGTGTTTACAAGCCTTACAGAAGCAGATAAACAACAAGTGTTAGATGTTCCGTATAATTCACTTAATAGTGAATACAATTCAAACAGTACTCAAAAAACAGATGCATATAAAATGCAAATATTTATTTGGGCTTTACATGAGTTTTGTTACAATATTATAGGTCTTTCGGCTGCCACTTTTAAGCCTGATATTTATGACAATTTTAATGATTTTAAGCCAATTTTGATTGATATCGAATTTTTACCCGATTGGAAGTTAAAAATGATATGCAAAAATTTCATAAAACCATTGATTGCATTCTGTCCGAACGTGAAATTGTTTCACGAAAGAATGTTAATGCCAATTATCACAGACGTATTGCCATTTTATTTCCACAAAATTAATAGTAGGTGGGATGTTATTAAAGCAAGAACTTGCATCGGCGGCGAAGAAGATATGAAAGATGAGTGCGAACCCGTCGAAAGCGAACTTATAGCCGACCAAATAAACCGGATATTGAGCCGAGAGTTTGTCGAATTATTAATTTGCTTCCTTTTGACGCACAAATCTCAGAACTCGATTACAAACGAAGTGTTTGATAAAACTGAAACTACGGATAACTCGTTTTATATTTCTGAATTAGGAAATTATACGCTACAATGTATCCCTAATTTGATAATAATGGCTGTAACCAAATGTCTTTCATGGCTCGACACTACTATTTCGATAAAAACTGCTCAATTAAATTTAATTATTTTACAAAAAATAATAGACGAAGGAATGATAAAAAGCGAAGAGGGAGCTCTATTTCTATGCGAACAAATAATTAATGCGTTGTGTTATTTTGGAGAACATGATCAAAATCAATCGATTTTGTTGCAACTAATGCTTGTGTTGTACGAAGGAATTACGTTAAAGCTTGGTTTCGATTCATTTAAACATAAATTGAGTGAAATTTCTGGTACGGATATTAAAGATTGGTTCGAATTTGAGGATAAATTTATCAAAAACAATGGAAAATTTCATATTCCAGAAAAAAAGAAAAAGGAAGCCTTAAAAAAATTATTATTCAACATTATAGGGGTTTGTATTGATTTATTATCTAATATAATTAAAAGATTTTTGTGGAATTATTGTATTTTCGTGTTTAAGCGCTTTTTAAACGAATAGAATATAGGTTTTATTGTTGTCACTTTCGCATCAAATAAACTAATAGCTTTGTTTAACGCGTTTAATTTGTTTGTTTGGCCACGCGTCACAACATTCAAATTGGAACAATAATTTGAAAAGCGCTTTGAAACGAAATTACTGTATTGAAAAATTTAGACACATTACGCAATTCCTATATTTTAGGCGCGGTCATGTTGTAAAAATTTTTTATAAATTAGAATAATTTATTGTTTGCTCGTTATATTGCATATAATTCAGTACTATTATAATTAAAGATACCGTAGATTTTTCGTCAATTTTTTTAATGTTCCTGCCGTTAGATGAAAAGTTTGTGACCGTATATACGCGTTTCGCGTCTACGGAATCATACTAAACTTACATCGGTATTGGTTTATTGTTGTTTATAATTGCTTTATATTGATAACGGAGATTCGATAACTATCCACTTTAGATTTAATATAATTTTAATTAGTATAATAAGTTTATGGCATTCATTCTATTACATTATTTAATATTAAATTTTTTAAATTATCTTTTAGAAAAATATGGGTCAACTATACAAATATAAAAAAGATGAAATTAAAAATTTGCATCCAATGTTCATTAGTAAAAGAAAATATAATTCCGAAAATTTTCCGGATGACATTTCATTGTCGTTATTTTTTAAAACTGAGTAAAATTATAATATTTTACTGTATTACCATAAGTTTATTTATTAATTTAACTTTAATCATGTTTTCAATTTAATTAAATTAATAATTTACTTAATAATACTTTTGATACTATAGTAAGAGACATTAAACGAAAACGTTTTATACATACAATTGATTAATACTTTAAATATTTATTTCCAAATGATTTGTAAATTAATTACAATAAATTTATTTATATGAACGAAAAAGTTATACGAAATAAAAATGTAAATTAATGACTAGATTAAAATAAATATGCTTTGAGAATATTTTCCTATTCACTAGATTAACACAGACGAATCGCAATATTCAGTATTAAACTACTATAACAATGATTCATAATATGATTATTACGCAAAATTAGACAATTCGTATTATTATTTGTTAAATTTAAATAAATCTTAAAAGTTAAAAGTTTTTACAAAGTTACTGTAATAAAACAATAAGAATTTCTAAAATAAGTTTAAAATGATGATCAGATTTTAAAATGGATATTATAAAGTAGAATTTCGCGTTTTATAGCTTATATTCCAAATTGATTTAATATGAGATGTTATGTATGGTAACGCAGCATGTCTTACATAATAATCGAAACCTAATAACTGGTCTTTTCATTATATTATTATTCCATGAATTTCTAGCAGAATAAAATTTTTGGAGAAATTCTTTTAAGGAATAATGAGTAAGATTTTGTGACACTCTCTCATGCTTTGCGTTGATCAATGTGTTGATATAAGATATTAGCATTTGATATCGGAATTATCGTTTACATTAACATTTACATAACGCGATGGCTGTTGTAATAGTGACGCGTCGAGCAATAATGGCTGAGCATTGCTATTATTTGGCAACTTATCTGGTTTTGATTCGCTATTTCCAATTGTCGAATCAATTAAATTTCTTTGTGGCAAATTTTGTTGAGAAAAACTGGTTTCGCGCCAATTACCAGTCCGTGGAGGTATTATCGGAGGATTGGCTTCATCGAGAAATTCTAAAAGTTTAGCGTTATTGTCCTCATTGGTGCAGCTGAATGTGGAACACGTATCCGGTGATAATAATTCTGTTTTTTCTGTGCTCATACTATAATTTGAGTTAGAGTTTGAACATGGATTGTTTGGCACTAAGTAATCAGTAGAGTCTGGCGGCGGACGCATAAGAGTCATCTGCATTCATATTGAATATCTATTAATATTTTGGCAACAATACAATTCTATAATCATTTTCTTATTACGTCTCTTTCCATTGATGGTGCTCTCGGAAAGATTGGCAAATTAACATTGATAACATCAGGATCTTGTAGGCAATAACCCAACCTTTCGATAATTGTCGAAAATGGTGGCCTCTGTTCAGGCGCTGGATTCCAACATTGAGTCATAATGGCGAACACTTGAGTTGGTGTCGACGTGTTTGGAGGCTCCAGACGACCGCCTGCTGTCACCAATTGCATTACTTCTTGATTTCCGCGTCCAGGATAGGGCTAAATAGATATTCATTTTCAATTTGACCATTAATTTTATTAAAATATATTACCATATAACCCATAGACATCACTTCCCATAGAAGCACACCAAAACTCCAAACTAGAATTAAAGTTTAACACTAGTCATTCAAATTCTCATAATTATTAAATAATCGCGTAAAAACATTTAAAGCTGTTTGGTTTACCGTCAGTTTTGGCAGTAAATATCCCATCAAGAAAAGCTTCAGGAGGCATCCATTTAACAGGTAACATAGCTTTACCACCTTTACGATAATAATCAGCGCGATATATATCCCTAGCCATACCAAAGTCTGCAATTTTTACAACTATTCCACTATTATTATATCCATTATTGTAATTATTTATATTAAGAGAGCCATTAATCATGTTTACAGCTGCTGATGGCGACTTAATCTTATTGGTTAGTAAACAATTGCGTGCCGCTATGTCCCTATGGATGAAATGATTTTCTTCCAAATATTGACAGCCACGCGCCACGTCTAAAATTATTTATAATGTTATCTCATTCAAAAATCATTTGATTATAAAAACAAACCCAAAGCCATAACCAGAAGATCTCTCATATTTAGTAATGAAGGTTTGTTGGAAGTGCCACGAGATTCTCGGAGAAATGTTTTCAAGTCACCGCCAGGTAAAAGCTCGAGAACGATAAAACGTGGCATCTTCTCGAAACAAACTCCAATAAAGCGCACAATGTTTCGATGCTTAAATTTTGACATTATTAGCGCTTCCATCAAAAAATCTAGTTCTGCCTGATTATTAGCGGAATATTCTGGAAGTGTTTTAACAGCCACAGGAAGTTCATCAGTTATTTCTCCCGACATATTATGCAAAAAGCCTTGATATACCTCTCCAAACGCTCCCTGACCGAGCGCTCTATACATATTCAATTCAATTCAATTCAATTTAACATTAATAATAATATTAGCCATACTGTATATCTATTATAAAATATTACTTAATTAATGTAAGTTTTTCTCTGGGAATTTCCCGAAGATCTTGTAAAGTACACGTCGATCCTCCAAACTCATAATTTGGATTATATTCAGTTATAATGTTATGTCCACTTCGCAATCTGCTTAGTTGTACATCAGTTGAGCTGTTCGATAGTAATTGGGAATCACTAGCATCGCGAGCCACAGTTGGCTCTCCTGTTACTCCATTATTATTATTGCTAGACTTTTCATATCTTCGAACTATATTTTGTATTTACAGTTAAGCGCACTTATTAATGATTAAAAAATGAAAATTATAATTACCAGCGAAAAATGCGACCATAGATATAATAATAATTATTATCAATACAACCGATACCATTATATATAAAAAATATGATGTCATAACTTGAGTAATAGGGTCTAATCAAACAAATAAAATCGCATTAACAGCTAAAGTGAATGCAACTAAATTTAACTTTTTAACATTAGATTGTAATTACCAATTCCGAAACATTCCTTGGCGAGCGTAATATTAGCCAAAGCAATAATTTGTCTGTTCCGCGAACCTCCAGGTCCGATGCCTCTCATGCCGATAGTAGTACTAAATTCTAATTCATAATCGTAACTGATATTATGAGGCAATGGAATATTAACGCGCGTCCAACTAATTGAATCGCTCATTCGATGCGATAATGATTTCATATATTCTCTCCACAGTTCTATTCTTAGTCCCGAAGGATGATAACGAGGATTTTTTTCCAGCAAATCAAGTCTCATTTCGGTAGAGGAATGAGCGATTAAATAATAAAATCTCACCTATATTACCAACAATTAGAAAAAGAGCTTATTTAATACATTTTATAAATAGTAATTATTAGGGATCGGAAATTTTGGTTTTAACCGAAAAGTTTTTCAATGTTTTAACATCGGTTAAAGTTATTTTAAGCATCAATTTATTAAAAATGACTTTATTAAATGTAAAGGTAAAATTTTTCAACCGAAAAACCCAATTTCATAAAATATGATTAATAACTGACGTTTAAAACACAATTGCATTATATGTTAATTTATTTTCTTACCGCAACAGTGAACTGAGTAAAAAGTGTGGATCCAAAAATTGTAAATGTGTTTGTAAGTTTTGACTAACAACAACTTTTACTCTACTGATTACTTTCATGAATTAAATTAATACGAAAACCTATAAAATTGTCAATTATATTATACTATTATCTATCTTTTTTTAAAAATTTCAAATAGTGATCTCAAAAGTCAAATGTCTAAATTTATTTAAATTAACCGTATTTTTATCACGATTAAGGCCATAAACGAGATTTAATTACGTTTATAAACTACTAGTGAGTTTGAACATAATATTTTCAAAGTAATAATAATTTTATTTATCAATAAAAAATCACCTCTTCGTAAATCGATTGAATGCCTTTTGCGCAAGAATTTTAATACAAAATACTTTTTAATTAACTAAATTTTATTAAAACAATAGTTTTCAAAACTGAACGTCATAAAAGTATTACAGTTACTTGTAATTATTTGTAAAACAGATAAGATTTGGAGAATCCAGAATTTTGAGTATCCGTAAGATACAAATGCTGAAACATCCACAGAAGATAGTGTTTTAGAATTTTTATTATCTAACTTTGCAAAATTCTGATTATGGATTTGGGTATTCTCTTACTGTCTGTGCAAATTTTTTATTAATAAAGGGATTCGCTTTTTATTTTAATAAAGGGATTTAACGCATTTCTTATACTAGTTAAGGGATTTTAATCGATTTCTTATGTTAATAAAGACAATTTTAGTTCAAAGTGATCAAAAATTGGCATAAAAAGAATGGCCAAATTTTAGTCAAAAACCGTGTCGAAATAGACAAAAATCAAGTAAAAGTTGGCAAAACTGTCAAAAGTAGTGTTGTATAGTATTCTTGGTATAGGAAGAGGAATAGAATAGAAATGCGCGGAAAATGACCGAAAGACTAGAATAGGAATAGAATAGAAACAAAAAATTTTGTAAAATAATAGAATAGAAACAAAAAAAATTATAAAAGAATAGAAAAATTTATTTAATAAGGAATAGAATAGAAATATAATTTTGAGTATAGATATTGAACTTGTATTACTTAATTTGTTGTTTATTATATAATAGTATTGGAATAGGAATAGAATAGAAATATATTTTAAAATTAAAGAATAGAATAGGAATAGAATAGAAATATATTTTTATTTTAAGGAATAGAATAGGAATAGAATGGAATTATATTTTGATTTTAAAGAATAGAATAGGAAAAGAATATAATTAGAAAAGTTGGTATATAAACAACACTAGTCAAAAGGTTAAAATTTAAGTGTAATATGCCGCTATTGGAGGTAGTATAATATAGAATAAGGATTAGTGTGATATAATGTAACACTCTTTAGTTTTCATTATAAATTCAATATTGTTGTAGTTTCTAAAGGAAGGAAGTGATTTTTATAAAGATTTATGTAAAGTTGGTTATTTACTCTAGAATTTTGTTTAAACTTAGACCAGAAGATTTTAAATTTGTTTTTGAGTTTATACCACACGAAAATAAACAGAAATGCGAGTGATTCACAATTAATACAATTTGTCTATGCCATCCAATATTATAAAATCAATTTTTTATTTGACTACAAGTTTTATACAAATTATATATTTGTTTGAAAAAATAAAACTTGATCAGTAATTTTAAAGTGTGCACATTATTAAAAACAGGGATGAGTTTGTCGAATGTACGAACAAAAGCCAAATCATCTTAAATCAATTATAGATTAGCTCTATATATTGAAAGACATTTTAATTTCTGATACTATATGTATTGATTACTTTTTGAGTTCACTTGTATTAAAAAGATTTCTGGAGCCTATCAATTGTAAAGAATGGATATTTCTAAGCGCATATGTATTTTAACACTAAAAAGCTGCTGATACCGAATACTAAATTAATGTAAAGCTAAGACCGATGCCCCATACTCACGATCTCATCGATTGAGAGTCTATTGTCTTTGCTCTCTCTTAAGAATGACGCATAGTACGTAAGACATTTTTAATAAGAAGGTTGTGGTTATACTGAAAACTCGTAACCACCCCTAAGTTATTTAAGCCATCCCACGATAGCAAACTTTTCAATTAAAATTACATCTTACTTAACTCATTTTTCTGTTTCTTCTTATATATTATTTATTACTTTATACTTAAACTCTTTAAATAAATATTTTTAATCATTAAATAAGTCTCTTTTATTCTAACTTATAATCTAAAACTTCTAAAATCTTATCAAATTGGACTCAAACTAACATTGTTGGCTTAAGACTAGCCAACTGGCGCCCGAGAAGTTAATTTTGGAAACGAATTTATTCTAACGAAAACCTCTCAGCCTTACAATATCAAAGTGTTGCTCTGGAAACAAAAAAAATTAATCTTACAAAAACATATAGAAGTTATGGAATTCATAGAAATAGAAGCTAATTTTGTGTATTTCATAATTTGTTTGGTTGTTTTTAACAACTATTATCGTGGAAAGATTTTTATAGAGGAACTATACTATTGTGAGGCTGAGAGATTTTCGTTATACTTGCGGAGATTCAAAAATCGTTTTCGGGAACCTGATGACCATTTCGGTCATCGATTAAAATCAGTTCGAGAGTAAAAATTCAAGAATTTAGACTTTAACTTAAAACTCAACAAATTAGGATTTATTAATTTCTTAAAATTTAATAAATTGAATTACATTTATTTGCACAAATGAACAGAGTTTATAAGAGTAAAAAGAGGAAAGCCAGCTACACTTTTCTCTGAAGTAAACTACTACGTGCCCTTTCATAAATAAGGGGTAGGAATGCCTAAAATTAGTTAAAATGAGTTGTAAATTTCTCATTGGTGTGCACCACATAACTTAGATTGTAAAAATATAAAGAATATTCAAGGATCAATCCGGTAAACGTCAGGAACCTAAACGTAAAACAGCCAAAAATATGCCTCACATAGCAGTGCTTTCAACGGAACTATTAGAAACTTCAGTGACAGTAAATCCGATCATTCCTAACACTTAGACTCAAGAATCGCCTATACATACTCTGTTGAATAAAGCATTTCCTGCTAAAAGTAATCAGATAGCGAATTAAACTTACAAACAATGTTTAGCATCTTTTAATTACTCAATTCTTAATAACCACTTTGTGCCAACACTTATTTCATATACTGTGTCAGCAATAGGCAACAGTGATTATCAAGTATTCCCATATGTGTTTGAAGATATTAGTAGTTCGGAAGTAGACTTAACTGATGCAACTGACATACTCCAGATCCCAGTGCCTACACTTCCAACAACTACTATTAAAAATGCAACACCAGAAGTATCAGAAGTAAATAACGATTTCATTTATAGTTAGGATAGTACTGAAACATTTATTCACATGATTACTGTGCCACCAAGTAAGATTGTCAAAAACATTACGGATTATGAACAAATTGAGTGTACTTATCCCAATGGTAAAACGATTCTTATTGATACATCAGGCTTTTTAGCATGGCAACATTATTATGACTTTATGTGGACAATATTTATTTAGTAAGTTTATTCTATTCAATTTAAAATGTTTAATTTTATTATTAATTTTATAAAATTTATTTCATACAGTCTAAAGGAGAAAGCGATAAGATCTATGAGGATTATAAACCTACTATCTAAGCAGGAGCTCATGAAATTTTAAATCTATTTAAACTAACTCAGAAAATAAAGAATAAAGCCATAATATTGATTATGCTCACAATCTATAACAGCAGAAAAATATTTAACTAAAGGATTCATGAATAAGGATTTTAGTTTTAGAATGTATTTTGTAGTTTTTATAACCACATTTTAATTGTTTGAAATTTTAATTTTAAATAAAATAGTTTGAGTCACAACTCTCCAACAACTTTGGAATTAATAGAAATATTTTGGTAGTAAGTATACGATAATTGGAATTTAATCGCTCTTGGTAAACAATTTAATAGACCAGATTTCTACATAATGTAAAACATGATAAAAATCGTTTTCGGGCGCCAGACGACCACTTGGGTCATCAATTAAAATCAGTTCGAGTAGGAAATCAAGAATTAGACTCACTTTAATCTTAACAAATTAGCATTTATTAATTTCTTTAAGCTTAATAAATTTAATTAGATTTATTTGCTTTATAGCTCAAATGGGCAGTGTTTTAAATAGTAAAAGGAGGAAAGCCAGCCACAACTTTCTCTGAAGTAAACGACTCCGTGCTCGACCTTAAATAGGGGTAGAAGAGGCCTAAAAATTAGTTATGATGTGTTGTATTTTTCTCATTGGTGTGCACTTAGATTGTGAAAATGTAAAGAATATTCTGGTATCAATTATCGCGTCAAGTTCACGAGAATATGCACTTTTAGCTAGTAAACCCCTTGCCTAACCCTAATGCGCAAAATATTGGCGTCAACTGTCTGAGTGTCTATGAACCCCTAAAACAATCAATACTTATAGAGTATGTTTTAAATTTTTCCTGTCAGTATAATAAAGATTTCAAAATTGAGTATATAAACGTGAACAAATTTAGGCCAAAGCCCGATAATTGTTAAAAGATTGGAATTATATTTTATTAAGTGCATTTGAATGTCTAAACATTATTTATCAAGTGATGTATTATTATGTTCGTTATTTTGCGGTTATACCTCCCAATGCACATCAATGTTAAGCAGAGAGGAACAGAAGGCGTGGAATATGTACAACATTTCAATGCTTTGGGCGGAATCACTGCAAAAATCCTGATTGTGCCGTATTAAATATATTGGACTCTAATAAAGTTGTTTTTTGAACATATTTAACATTATCATTGAGAAATTATTGTTTAAAGAGATTTTATTTATAGCCTATAGAACTGATTATTTTTTGGCTAAAATGACTAAATGCTGTAAGAATTTGGAGGAAAAAACAATCAAATATCAAATCAATGGTAAACATGTTGTTAATGAAGTTATGGAAATGTATGTCTCAACTATGGTAACAGTATGTTCGTGTGTGGAAAAATATATAAAAATCTATGTTACACAATCAAAATTGTATTGTAGTTCTTAAAAGATTGTTCACTGAAAACTGGTTCAGCAGTGATTTAGACTTCAAAGAGTGAACATCAAATTTTTACAATGTGTCATAGTTTTTTGTATTACAATAATACAATGTTTATTAATTGATTTAAGGCCCAATAGGATGCCAAAAGAAATAAAGATAAAGTTTTGAAAAGTTAATTTTTGATTTTAAAATTCAGTTTAATTCATTTTTGAAACTTGTAAAATAAGATTTTTAGAGATTTTTTGTCTCCGTTTTCTTCCCACAGTCATATAAAATGTATGACCATTTGTGTCCCCAAAATGTCTTAAACATTGTCCCCATATTCTGATCTCTAATAATAACAGATTTAATGTTCACTCGTTGACAGCCGAACAACAAATGAAGAAAAATTTACGAATAACTCTGAAATACTATACACAACAATGTTTTATAATTCATAAAAATTTTTAGCGAAACAATATTTTGATTAAAAGTTTTGTTAGTTTAAAAACAAACGTTAAATATTAGGCAACAATAGAATTAAAATGAAATAAAATTAAGCGCATTAATAATGTTGATTGTTGTTTATTACAGCAAATGTAATATACGACCAGATGTTAGAATAGAAACAAACAAATAGTCAATTTCTAACTAAACACATGCATCGTAATAATTCCACATACGGTAAAAAATAGCTGCTAAACAATCAAAGGTTTTTTTTGCGATTTCGTGCATCATATAAAAACGTACACTACATTATATTAACAGATACAGTTTGAACACTTACTTGACATGTATTAAAATATGATGAATTTTTATCCGAATGATATAAAGGAATTGGTTTGTGCGCCACACTTCTAATGGCAGCCATTCTCCCGAACCAATGCTTTCCCGCAAATTTGGCGCTCATATACCATTGATTGTGTTCGTATTCGATAACCCATTCTCCAGGACTTTCGTCGTGTTTGTGCTCCACATTGTGCCACAAACACGAATCATTTTCAGCGAATGAACAATAACTTCCTTTCGGAAGCGAATCTAAAATATACGCACAATGTTTTTAGAAACACTAAAAAAGAGATTATTGATGAAAATGTTACCACAAGATAGCTTTTCATCGTCCGCTTGTGGACAGTCTTCGATTATATCACAAATTTGATCTCTTGTTACGCATTTTTCAGTGGACTCGCAGTTATAAACACATTCGCTTTGATTCTCGTCTAATTCTTTGCGCAATTAAAATAAAAATCTGGATTTACTGCATATTAATGATAGCACTAAACTTTCATTTATTAAGATCTACATTATATTGGGATTTTTGATGATACCATTACGTTATTAATTAATAATAATACTCCTATAATCGTCAAATAACATTAGTAAATACTGAATCTTACCGGAAGTGTAATTTTGAATCGAGTGATGGATTAATAAAAAAATGATAATTGACTTCAAATGATAACGGTTTGTACTCATTGTTGGCACACATAGATAGTTGATTAGTTCATACACCGATTTATTCTCCAATCAATCCATTTAATTATTATTTTATTGTATTATGGTTTATGATAGACTCAATCAAATTTGGCCAAAAATTGTTTAATAAATCACAAGTTAAACATTAATTATTTAATGTCAGCATTTTATTGTTTAACTGATGGTTACGTAGAATTCGTTTAATTATTAAATATTATGATTCGTAACATAAATCTCTATCAACAGATTAATCGTAACAATCATTAGTTTCGCATTAATATTCACGTTTATAATCATTTAAAACATGATTTAAAATTTATTCAAGTTTAATATATAAACATGTTTACAAAAATATGCTTAAATTCGTGATTTTATGGAAAATTTTGTTAATTCGGTGATTTGAATCCATTAGATATGACGAGATGTTAGTGATGAGGATAAATACGGAGAAAAAAGATAGAGATGGAGATTGATAGTGCGTGAGAGGAGACCGATATATACTGTATATAGAACTAAAGCCAATACAGTTACTGTAACTGTACTGCAGCTCAACAGCAACACAGTAAAAGCGAAACCAGTTATTGCTTTGTTCGCTTAACAAATCTGTATTAGTAGGAGTCTCACTAAAATCTGCTGCGTTTAAATTAAATCGATGCTGTGTATGTGTGTGTGTGTGCTGTTGTACTGTATTTGCAGTATAGACATCTAAATTTTATGTTATTTAATACCGATCCATAGTCACAATACATTCGGAAAACTTGATTAATGCCAATAAATCTCATATTATTTATTTAATTTTAATAGAAATTTAATTATAAAATAAATGGTAAATTAATCTATAAAAAGTTAATGTCAATATTAAGTGGATTTGCGATTAGTTTGCCAACTCGTAAGTTCTGATCAGCGATGGATTTGACGCGAGTTGTTTCCGCCACTGACAACTCATATTAATACTCCATAGACTGGTAAATGAGTACAGTATGCGACTACGTTTATGCGTTCACAATCATAGTGCACTATCTAAGCATAAAACAGTGCGCATACAAACTCGCACCCAATCCATCACTGGTTCTGATGTGTAAAAATGATGACCGTTTGTATGGCATCGTGATTGTCTCACTATTAGGTTAATGCTTGCAATACTCTAAGCTTAAAAGTGATGCTTCAGGTGCAGCACAACATTAACTCTTAATCTACAAACTTAATAGGAGTATTTGCACAAATTGCGCAATTTATAAAAACAGTATACAAATTTCGAAAATACTATTTTGATAAAAGTTAAATAAATAAATTAATTAAAGTAGTTAATAGAATTTAATAAATAGTTAAAACTTTCTCCGCTCTTTCATATATGATCGACTAATTGCGTAAATTAGAAATATTTAAGCAAATTACGTCACAATTACGTGTAAAATTAGTGCGCAATTTTGTTTTGCTATGTTGAACTTTGCTTATAAGAGATAGACTTACGTCTTTAGGCTTAGCAAATATTTTTTGCGATTTTCTAACAATTTAATATATTTTTTGCAAAACTGCAGCCAAATATACAGTATAATCGGTTCGTTTACTACGTGATCAATGTCTGATGCGCTTTGTTTTTTCTTTTATCATTCGTTTTTCGTATATTTATAAGAAATAAAATAATTATTTATGTTTGGCGCAAATCTCATAATAAATATTGTCAACTTAAGAGTTTTTACTTTAGATTTAAAGCTCTTTTATTAAAATATATAAAAAATGAAATTAACCAATCTATAAAATCATAAGTACTGATTATTTGTTGACGGATCCAAAACAGTGTTGCACGGAATGAATTTGAAAAATCACATTTTAAACAAGCTCGATACGGTCATAATATCTGACTTTGCTTTATAGGTTTTAGATAGTAAATGGTCGCTCCCTCTCTTCGTTCGTTCGCTTCCATAATTTTATATTTTCGGTTATGACTTAGTTATTATGTTAAACAGATGATATTAAAAACAAATCACTTTATCATCGTTTATTAGTGGCATATGCCACTTTAAGTTTTGACATTTTTGCCGAATTTCCCCT
>JAQIXJ010001863.1:0-18199 GCA_034700185.1 Phthiracarus laevigatus | reverse complement strand
AGTTCTTGAATAGACTAGAGAACCGTTAATCGATAAAAATAGAAATCCTGGTTCAATTTAAAATTTTATGGGCAAGTGTTAGCTTAGGTTTTGAAAATTTGATAAAAAAATTGCGGACAAAATTATTTTTATTAGGACTTTAAAAACAGTTAGAAAGACTAATCAAAATCGTTTATTATTCATTAAATCGTTAAAAATTTTAGATACTAAGTTAATTTAAAATTGAGTAATAGTTATCAAAAACATTTTTATTAAGACCCTTTCTGTCATCGAAAAAATTTCGATTTTAAAATGAACTCTTTAGTAATATAAACCGAAAAAGTGTTTGTTATTATTTCTAGAGAAATTCATTTCTTCTGAATTAATTAATGAAGAATTTTTAATCAACGAGTTTAGAAAATTTCACATACAAAATTTTTGTTTCATTTTATTAGTTTAGATCATTTTAAATACATTTCAAAGCTAATTTTCTTGAAATCGTTCGACATGTATAATAATTTCGTTAATTTCATTTGAATCGTTAGGCAAATATAAGATAATTTAATATCTACAATGTTTAACATTACTTCTATCATTGTTCTAATCAAGTAAATCATTTGAAAAAATGAATCCTTAATTAACGATTTCCAAATACCTAATTTTATTTTACCCATCTAAAAACGACACAATATTTTGAATAAAAAAGTTCATACGTTTTAATTTCAGTATTCTTTTATATTGAATGGAATAATTTGTTTCCCCCTACGATTAATTAGATTTTATTATGAAAAAATGATTATTTTAAAATTTCTTGATTTATAATGATTTTAAATCTATATTTACTTCATTAAAATTGCTAATAGTAATCGGATCAAGTTATCAGTTAGATAATGTACAATATTTATTAATGAAAGAATATAGAGTGAATTCTATAGAGTGAAAATAAATTGAAATTTTTTAAACTAAAATAAAGAACGTCAAATATGATGGATTAATTATAATTATAATAATTAATAGTATACATATATACTAAATAAAGTTTTAAAAAAGTTCATGTATTACTCAGTAATCTGTCATTTATTTTTACACAACAATTTTAGTCTTTTTAAGTCCATTTTCATTTCTAAGAAATAATAATTCCGATAACAGTAGCCTTTTCACTGAACAAATCTTTTACTCTAAATTAGTATTGATTTTATGGGATTATTGAGGATTAAATAAATTTCTTCGTAAATAGAATTAAACTCGTGTAAATGTAATATTTAAAAAGGCTATTAATTAAAAGTTGTATAATATAATACGAAAAAGAAGGTGGATGTAAACTATTCAATTAGTTTATAACATTTATATTGATATAAACGCTCGATTCACTACAATAAAAGTAATTCAACTAGAATTATATTGATTTAAAATATATATATATATATATAAACACAGCGAAATTCTATATTTATTTTAACATTTAATTTTGTGCACTAATTTATTAATATTATTTAAGTCTATCTTTGTTTTATGTTTGTTTAATGTCTACTAGTTTTTTAGTGCACATTATCTTATTCTGGAAACAGATGAAATGTAAAATAAACTTCTATACTGTTTGATGACTATGTTTACTTTGGTTATCATTTCAAATGTTTTATTTTATTGATGATTTTGACTTTGTTTTTAACTTATTACTAATTCAATACATTCAATGCTAACATCGCATTTCTCTATACGTTATATATAAGTTTACTCTTTTTAAATTTAATTTAATGCAAAACGAAAAAAATTCCGCTATCGATAAATCTGTAGGAAATAAAATTCAATTACAGTTATGGAATAGAAAATTTTTGCAATTTATGCTTCAGAAATACAGGATCTAAAAATTATGCCGCATTTTTTCTATTAGTGTAAATTTCGGTTCAATATAATCGAAGCAAAAATAATCTAATCTACATTTAATTTTCAGACTGTGTGTATGTATATATCAAAACATTTCCAGCCATCTATTGAAAACTTTTACATCTCTATTTCAAATTAGAGTACGATTGCGTTTACTTTTTCTATAGTTTGAATAATGATTCAGGTTTATGTTATATATATAGATATCGATTTTAAAATATTAAATTAATGGTATAATTATTATTCTTTTTCGTAGTCTTGTAAATAAATTTTTTAAGCAATTTTAATTTGAACTTCTCATCCTTACCTTATACTGTAGTTGTAGTTTAACGTTAGTTGGTCTGTCGATATATGCATAAACCCTTTATAATAAAAATAATTTTTTAATCGTTGATTCTGAAAGTAGTGTATGTTCTTCGTTGGGGCACATATGAGAACCCCCTCCCCATTAACAGTTAACAAATTGTAGCCCACATATGAATAGTTTTGATTCAAAATCCGAAACTCTTATAAATCAAATCCATCTTAAACCCCTGATTCTGACGCAAAATCATTAAAATATTTTCAATATATAAATTTAAAGCAATATATTCTAAGAACAGCGGTGTACTGTACTGTAAATGTAAGGCACTGTATTCGATACTGAGTCGTGAACTGTCATGCGATACTTCTAAAATAATTCTTAAAGCATACTTTAGTGTATAACTTGCATGCATTGCACACAAGTTTAGATAATTGTTTTATTGTAAATTTTCGGAAGCAGAATCCGTTGACACAAAGAAATATTGCTATAGTTTAAATATTAAATTTAAAATAAAGTTTATAAAATGATGAATAATTTATAAAATCTATTAATTAATTAAATTTAATTATTTCGCACACAATCTAATTCGATGCACACGTTGTTCAATGTTGACTCGTTTTCCCGTTGATTATATTTAAGGCTTATTAATTTATAGTTTTGTGTGACTGAATAATTACGCAAACGTTGATTAATTATAATAAATTTTTGTAAATCTTATTAGTTTTATGAAAAGATATTAATAAAAACAATAAGTTACGATTTAATATTGGTTCGAAAAGAACTAAAGCTCAACAATCTAATATATTATTGTCAATCGAAGCATATATTTCTGTAAAAATGAGTGTAAACTTTTAATATAAATGTTTGCGAAACGATTTTATATGATTTATTAATTTTCTCAATACACAAGTCATTAACTGTTAAAGTTTTTCTATAGATAGCCGTGAAATAAGAGAATAAAATGTAAATCATTCAGTATAATACTATCATTATTTAAGTTAAATTTACATAGAAAGTGCTGTTCGTATATTTAAAGCGTGAATGAACTACTATTTTGCGTATTTCTATTTGCTTATCAAATAAAAGGAGTGCTTCGGCAATAAAATCTAATGATTCATAGATAAAACAAATAATTTTTCTCATCATATACATAAAATTGCATCATTTTAAATTTCTTTCCTCTAGATTTTTTCAAATTAGATTATAAATTTAGATTTTTTTTTGAAAATTAAGTAATCAAAAAAATTATCAATTTAATAGGGAACCTATTATGATAAAAAATTTTAAACTTATTTCACTGTATCATGAAATTAGTACCGAATTAGTAAAAATTTTAGCTGATTTTTCACATTGTTTTAAACTATATAAAATTTTCAGTGAATAATTTAAACCCTTAACTCAATTAAACTAAAATCAATATGAATAAATAAATCAAAATTAAATATGAATATAATGAAAAAGATATATGAAATGATAAGAAAATATTTTAATTACTGGTTTAAATATTCTCAATTTCTGCAATTTAAAAACAAAACATATATTATATTAAAATATTATATTTACATTCTGATCGGATGTGTTCGGAATACATAGGAAATTATAGTTTTATCCGCAATAAACTTTTGGTTATGCTCGATCTCTAAATCGAAAAATAAATCCTTTATGCATACTAAATACTGTGTCTCTATTCCTATGAGATAAAGTATTAAATTTCGTTTTGAATATAAAAAACCCGACAAACAAAACTTAACACACGACACACTTCGATAGTGAACTTACTGTTTTCCGAAAATGAAACAATTTTTTTGTTTTATTCTATAAAACAAAGAAAATAAAAAAAATTGCGAAATCTTTAAAATACCAATAACGTGGTTTAAAAATAGTTTAAACCCTTATTTATTTGATAGTTTTTGTCTTATTTCATGTTCTCCTTAAATAAATGTTTTCAAATATGGTTGTTGTAATAAAATTTTTATACGAATACAATCAGTTAAAGTATTAGCAAACATTTCGTGTAGAACTGCTGTCAAATACTATTTTTTCTATGTTTTAATTGTTTAATAAATTTGGAAAAACATTTTAGTGATATAAAATTTAAATATCCATCACTACATCATTCACTTTACATATTTTTTAGTTCTCCTATGTTTTTCAATCAACTTTATATTTTTATTAGCATTTTATGAAAAATACGTGTAAACTATATTAAACAAAAAAGCAATATAAACGTTTAGAAAATGAAAAAACTTAATCAAATAATTAAAATACTTTTTAAAGTGCAAACATTTTAATATATGTTATAAGTTCAAGCACTTTATTCAGTGTTTCAGTAGATTATCTGATATATAGATTATAGTATTAATGTTTATTACGTTTAAATTAATTTATAACATTTGGCTATAAATTAATATCATAAATATTAATTTACTCGAATGTACAGAACTGTAATTGTATTATGTTGTTATGTCACCCAAAACTCCGAATACCTAAGAGCCTATGTATTAATTCATTTTAGACCGAAGCAATAAATTACGAAAATAATTATATTTGAGGTTTGCGCGCATAAAATTTGAAGCAAAGTTAGATATGAGTGCCAGATTAGAAGTGCATTTACGATGCAGTCATAACTTGGTGTGACCAGAAAAATAATTCACAATTACCATTTACAACATAAAAACTGCCAAGTTTACCAATGCAGCTGCATTTTCCGCTATGACTCTCTCACACTCTCCTCCACCTCTCTTTCCCATTCTCAAAACACAAAAACACAATAATACACACAATCTCTCTCTCTCTCTCTCTCTCTCCTCCACATTCTCTTTTTAGTTTATTTTGTGCAATTTTTCTGAATTATAACTGTAAGTATTGTAAATATAGTTTCCATTTTTAGTAGTTTGCTGCCACATTCTGTCTCTATTACTAATCATAAGGCTATTGTTAGTAAAAAAAAGTAGGTAAATGGTAGGCGAACTGTTATTGACTAGAAATTGTTATATATATAAATTGAGTTTATATGTTTATAACGAATACCGTAAATCGTCTCTGAATGCAATGCAGAGTTCCTGCATCACCAAATGTTAAAGCTATTGCTTGTGTTTAATTGCGCGAAAAATGGGGAAAAAGCAAATTTCGCTGACCGAGCTTTGAACGTCCACTCTTTTTTAATGGCAATGCATTTAAAAAAGAGGCTGCCATTACTTTTTTACAAAGATATTCATTCTTATGCTGCATATAAAGTCAACTTTATTTTCTCTAAATTCCCCTCATGCTCCACTCATTCCCCTTCATCTCTGATTGGAGGTTCCCATTTCCATTTCAAATAAATAAGAATATATATGTCGTCCCAGCGAGAGATGCCATGCGAGAGTACATTAACTGGCATCATCATCGTGTTCATGTTTTCTTATGTCTTTTCATTTGTGAAATGGCCATTCTTTTTTCTCTACATTTTTCTCTTTTTTTATTCATTCTAATGATGATATAGTCTAAATAAAAAGTTGATGCAAAAGTAGGAGAGAGAGAGAGAGAGAGAGAGAGAGATGAGAATAAGTTAGTGAATGGAGGAAAAAAATGTTTTTGGCGAGATATTGATAGTTGAAAGGAAAGGCCATAACTTATATCTGACTAGCATATGAACCTAATCATCTGAGAGGGACGAAAAAGCGTATAACACATTTGCTGGCAAAGATAATGCAAACTAGAGTGAAGAAGGATAAGTTTGTGGATGGAGCAGTACAACGACCCATAGAGAAGCGAATTTGCCCTTTAAATATACGTTATTGATCGATCGATCGCTCTCTACGCTGTTTTGCACATTTTTGATTACTTAAGACTTGCATATTGATGCTGTAGCTGTATATATACTGCTACCATATATTGCAATGAAGGCTTGTCTCTTCATCTCAATTTTGCTTTCAGTGAGAATGTCAACAGTGATTTGCATATTTAAGATTATGGGAGGAGGCATCAGCTAACGAAAAGAGTTGCGAGAGTTTGCGCCCGAGTTATATGCTAATTAGTGTTCACTTCAACATTTTAATGGCAAAATAGTAATACATTATTTTAAAGTTGTGCACTGATGTGCGGCACAACTTTTTCACCATTCAAAGACGCTTTACTTAGCTTAAAATCTGGTGCCGCCCAGTTTTGCAAAAAATATTGATTATTACTCGCGAGAAATAAAAAAAAAGTTGAACTCAGAATTTTTTTCTCCTTTAAAATGTTACTTCATTCCTCTATTCTGCTTCTTTTGTAATTTATTGACATAAAGGGAGACTTTGCCCAAACTAAGAGACTATGCAGAGCTATGGTGTTTGTGTGCTGTATTGGGACATAATAAATGTGGAACTTTAACGTCAAATACATGCAATATGAAACTGTATATATATATGTTATATAGAGAATATAAGGTAATGCCAAAAAAGGATGGATTGTGAGATTATTTGATTGATGAACTTTAAAACGTATTGCGAGAGCACAACGAAATAGAGAGAGAAATAGTGCTGCTCTTTCAGTATAACTTAAAATAGGTTAAAGGGAGGTTCTCTAGCAATTATGAAACCCATTTAATGTTTAATCTCAGCAGTTGGTGGTGAGGCTGAGTTTGAAAAGATTGCACACGCAAATATCGACTTTTTTAACACTCCCTCTCACCCAATTGTTTTTTAGCTAATTTGCATAATCTTAAATAAAAATAAGAGTCTTTATTTTATACTATCAACTTAGCGTTTCACTTCGCCATCGCAGTAAAGCACGAAAAAATTCTATGCTTTAAAATAAGTTTTTTGAAGACACTATAAACAACGAGATAATTTCTTGCTCGCTGGTCAATGGTATATCCTTTTGTTAGGAAATAGAAGCGTCTACTCTATTATTGCCATAAGATAGTCATTAATTATTTTGCACAATTCATGAGTGAATTTTCATATTGAGTTTTCAAATTTAGTTGCATGCCATCATCATTCAAGTCTTTATTTCCGCCTTTACATGTAGAAAAAAACCCGAACTTTTAGTCCAAATAAAATTTTTGTGAAATTGGATTAAAATCACAGAAGACATCCGACAAATCAATAAAACAATATATAATACAGGGGAATATAAAGAGAAAACGAGTGCAAAAAAGTTTGCATTGATGTTACTGTTCATTGTATGTGCAAATCTGCAACTGAACTGGATTTCACCCTCCAATATAAAACTTAGACTTAGCTGATGTCGCGCTATATTTCACTATATTTATGAAGGAAGAGAGCCTTTAGGCAAGAAAATTGAGTGCCCATACACTGTCATACTTACTTTTTTTTGACAGACATGCAACAGAGAAGAGAGAGTGAGAAAAAGATAGAGATACTAGTATTGCCATTTTCGTAGCGAAAAAACTTGAATATTACGAGGGTTTCCATGACATCAGCGAGAGATCATTTCATTATGGACACAACTGTAATCGTTTAGCTATGCAGCAATGCTGCCTGCCTTTGATTTAGGCTTTAATCATTTTCTTATACATAAAAGACCATTAGGAAAGTCAATAGAAAGCAAAAATATTTGCAATACTTCTTAGAAAGCTATAGTTAACGATTCTCTTTTTTTCTCTTTTCATTATTCCCATGACTGAATCTTAAGTTTCTTTCCTTCATTACATTTCATGAATTTCCTTTATAGGAATAATATGCATTTCCTAATCTATAATAGGCTTTCCCTAATTGTAATTTAACAAAAGACATTAACCTCATTAATTGAAAATGTATACGCTTTTCCAATATAACCGACCATTTGATATATGTTTCGATCATTTAGAGAAAAAGAGAAAAATGCTTTGCAAAGAAAAAAACTTTCATATAAAATTTACGAATTTACTGATATTTATTTCGAAATAAATTGCAATTTAAAATAAAAAAAATACTAGTCATTTATAATAAGAAAATAAATGGGTTTTCTATACAATGCAGCTTAAGTTAGCTCTTCGATGGTTATTTTTCTTTATTCAGCATAAATTAAGGGCTACTGTTTTGTGGCAGCAGTTTGCTTATAGCGTTTTGCGCACCTAAATTGATTTATTTTGGCTAATGTTGATTAAAACAATAAAACTCGTTTTTAACGAACCGAATTTTTATTTTATTTTTTAAAGTCGCTTTTCTGCTAAAATAACACTGATTGTATAAATAATTCAAAACATTGTTTTGCCAGTGTGTTTCCAATAAAAAAGATTTAATTGCTCATAAAGTATTTTGAAAGAGTAAATCTCATAACCATTTATAATACAACTGCAGCTTCTATTCCAAACGCTTGCTTGCCGTTAATTATATAAATAAGAATTCAATTAAATTTTTTTATCCATTTTATACCATGTGTTTTTCCCAGTTCTGATTTTAATGATAGATGGGGAAACTTATAGGATTGAATGAGAAACTTGCGCAAAAAATTAATTGAATCCTTATTTATTTAAGGGTAACCGATTTAAATTTTATATAATCAAACTTATAATTTTAAAGCTCACTTCACTGGAAAGTGTAGCTTATGGATATGATATGTCTGTTTGAGGTCTTCGAACAAGCATGACCACAATCTTAAAAGATTATAGAAGCGCTAATAATTCAAACGCATTAAAATTTAATTGAATAATGGAGCGAAAGAATAATGAAAATAACGAGTTTACAACTTGACTGAGTTTTTGGTTTTTTAATAAAAAAAACTGATGTGACACAAAAATATATTATAATTATAAAATAAAAGGTACAAAATACAGTGTAATTAGTATACCATTGTTCAAAAAAGTTAAAGGTGAACATTAAATATTTTCAAATATTTAATTTAAAAATTTTAACTATTGATTAAAAATAGTCTGGACAGCAATCTTTTAATTTTTCTCGTATTCATGAAATTTATTAATTTTCATTTTGCTTATAAAATAACAATTTTTCAGGCATGAATAATGTCAACTCATATCTGTATCCACAACTTCTATAATTTGTTGATCCTCAAAATGAAATTTTCGACTTAAGAGTACAGTAATTCGACATTTTTGTTAAATTACTAAACCTTACTAATACATACTTCTGAGTAAGAAATTATTATCTTCCGCTTAAAGAAATTAATCTAAATAAACCATTCAAGATAACATAGGACTTTTACAGACAGATAAAAAGCTAGAAACTCATATAAAGGCACTTACAGTAAAATAAGTTGTAATAATGCAAAATAATAGATTTTTAAAATCCTCAAAATCTACCGAAAAATTGTTAAGATTAAAATATTGATGTCCAAACTATTTTTAACAATTTTTAAAGCCTTTAAGTTAAATATAGGAAATATAAATATAAGAGAACTATGAGATTAATGTTCGGACTTCAAGTATATTTGAGCAATGATATACTACCTTTGATTGAATATAATATATTTTATAAAACATTTTTTTAGAATAAACAGGAAAATTCAGTACAGATTTCTAGTTGTAACATCTTATTACTAACTTGTTATTCAAAGTTTTAGTCTAGATTACTTAGTTTTACTATCTATGGCCTATGTAGAAACTGAGCATTTTTACTGTATAAAAATAAGCTTATTAAAGAAATTTAGGAAATTTGTGTTCAATTTTCACCCAGTTATTTATAATTTTAAAATTTAAGTTTTTTTGGTTAAAAAATTCCAGTTAATCTAATACTAACTGAAAGTTTTCTATTCTTTATATAATTAATCTTTATTTCATCGTTGAAGTTTAATATCGAAACTTCAAATTGAAAAATTACAGTTCCTAGTAAACCATCAGTATAGTCGCTTTCAATTTATGTTTACTTAAAATTACTAAACCCGATATCCTACCAAAAATAAACCTCTCAACTCAAACAGAAATTGTTTGGTATAATTCAAAAAAAGTAGAATTAGCCGGACACGCAGACTTTCGAACCATTCTGTTGATCTGATTTAAAATCCCAGTTTAATAACAAGCCTTTATCATTAAAAACTTTCAAAATGGGTCTAGAAGTAAGTTATATTTAAATAAGCATTATATTAAAAAATCTTATTTAGTTATATAGTCAAAAATTAGTCCTTATTTTAGTGCAGTTTTAATTAATTTGTGTTCAAATTGTTATTAATACTCGATTCTGGTCTCTAAATATTACAAATTTTCGAATATAAGCAGTCAAATCGAGTTCATGTCAGAATGATTGCAATAAATAATCGGTACGAGTATATTACTTAAAATTTAGCAGTTATACCTAAAAAAAGAGAGATCCATTGGCACAAATACTAACATGTTGTTGACTATCGCAGTGAGTTTATAAGTTGACAATTTTAAAGGATTTTGTGTATTGTAAAATTTACGCCAATCACTTTTGACATCGTTACAAGAAAAAGCTCTTTATTTCTCTAACTTATATGCTTATACGTATTTTTGTTCGCAAATACAATAAAACTTTTAAATTGTAATAGTTTTACAATTTATACATTTATCTCACATATTTGTCTCTCGATTTTTTTCCCTTATTTTCGCTTTTTGCTTTCGCTCCAATTTATTTGACAATAAGGTAAACTTTCCGATACAGTATAGCGGTGTTATTCCGTAATTCTACCCTGTCTTTATTCTGAAGCTATTTTTTTAAAAAAAATAATGATTCACTTACTCCATCAAACGAATATTTAGAGAAAAATTTATCGATTTTTTAAAGAAAAAAATATACGTATGCCATTACGGCGCATATGTAAAGTATTGCAGATTTTTGTAATCATATATTTTATTATATATATATAATATATATATATCTATAACTTCTATTTATATTTAAGAATTATTATTATGGCTCGCTTTAAATCATTAAATTATTCTGAAACGTTTATATATCCAAGAAATCAAATGTACGCATTATAATTGAATTATTGTTTTTGTTTTGTTGGCTAAATTGCAGCTGAATTGTTTTAAGGCCATTATAATTTACACGATTGTTATAGAAGTAAAATCTCTAAGAATCTCTCTTTCGAATGCGGAAAATTTTGTTGGCCTTAAAGCAAGTTATTGCTTAGTTTGCGCTGTCGAGAGTTTTTTTTGGAAATATAATGCAAAACCAATTTTTAGGCTTAAAAACATACATCTTTTTATGTTATATTCATTTATTATAGAAATATTCTTTTTCTTTTTCTGCCCAAATCATTTTCGTGATATATGAAAATATATTGTTTTTAAGAAAATTTTGATTCTAAATTAATATTTATTTTCTTATGGTTTTGGAACAAAGAAAAAGAAAAAAAATCGATTTTTCTTCATTTCACTCTCGCAATCATATTTTTTTAATAATTAAAGATTTAAACTAAAAATAATTATTGAAATAATAAGAATTTTTATTTCATTTTAAATATTTAGTAGTAATAAAATTTGGAAAATTATTTAAGATGTGAATTATATTAATTCTTTAATTTTGCCTTAATTTTTAAAAATTAATAATTTTAAATTGAATTTTTCTGGTTGTTTAGGTATGTTTGCATTGTTTATCATAAGATGCTATAAATAAAGTATTTTTGACTATGGTGTAGTCAATTTTAATGATTTTACTAATTTTATTAAGTATAATTTTCATTACACACAGCATAATGCAGAGATATTAATACACATATATCATTATTTCTTACAAAATAATTTAATCAATTTTAATATCATAAGAAATTCATTATTTATGATTTTATTTCCATTAAATACCGAAAATACTTGACTTTAATATATTTCATGAAAATTGAGATTAACTTTAAATTATCATAAAATTCTATCTATGACGAAAAATCTTACCTTTTTCATCATAAAAGGGTCATCTTTATTAAAGGAAAATTAATGTGAAAATTGTTACGTGTACTTACAATCGTCATAAAATAAATGCAACGTTTGCATAGATAAAATAATTGATCGATAAATTTAATATAAATCGAAAATTTAAGCCTATTATGCTGTATTTGAACATTTGAAAAATTTAAAACCAATTATTACGATAATATGGTGTGGGTATAAGTGATTAATTAAATTTAATATTTATTATATTAACAGATTTAACTTTGAATAAATACAATATTAACATTCAAACCAAGCAATTTGTATTATCTCTAAATTTGTACCTAACCGTAATGGTGGCATAAATAAAAATTATGATTGTTTTAATTTTAATCGATTTTACTTATTACAATTGTAATTTAAATTTAATTTGAATAAAACGAATTAAATTATTATTTAAGCTAATAACTATTCAATAAATTTACGAAAAAATTGTCATCTAAGTATTATAAATTTATATTTAAATGTAATCGAAAAGTAACACTAAATGTAAAACAAAAACGTATTACTAGTGTTAGACAAAACAGTGTTTAGTTTAAAATTCTAATCATTGTTTATTTTAAGTGTACACGGAATTGTTTATCACAAAATGGACAAATGCGGCAAAAATGTTCATGAGCTCAAAGTTGCAAAGGCTTAGTAGAGCGAAAATTTTTTAATTGCTGAACAACAAAATTTAATTTAAATAAATTATGTTTGGGAAACTTACAATAGAAGAATGAATGTGTTATAATTACTAGAAACAACTAGCAATTAGTTGAAAACACAATAATTATTGTAAAGTTAAAAATTAAAATAAAATACTTGGAAAATTGTAGTTATAATAAATTTGAATTTTCGCAGTGAAAGAGCGAGAGAGAAGAGAAATAGATAGATAGCATGAGAGAGAGAGAGAGAGAGAGAGAGAGAGGCAGTGTTTTTTGTTTTTATTTAACATAAATTTACATTTCGTTTTCGAAAAAAGTGAATAAATTACTATTATCTATAAGGTGTTGATAAGTTAGACTTATCGGTGTTCGAAGAAGTGCGCGAACCCGATGAGTGTGCCACTGCCGCCGCAGTGGGCTCTGTCTTCGCTACCGTTTCTGAACAATTTTCCCACTCTTCCTCCACCCTATTATATCGATGCGATGGTCTATTGCTGTGATAGTAGTAATGCAATGGTTGAATCCTTGAGACACGTTGATGTGAGGTCGATGTGACCAAAATCTTTGGACGCTCCGATAATGGGATGCGATCGCCATTCGAAGTGGTGTCCGATCGCGTGCTTTCTGTAAGCTTATCGTTCTTATTATAGTGAATGTACTGATCTTTAGTTTCGATCTCATGTATCAAAGCTTGTCGAGAGTTTAGACCTGCACTGTTCCGTACATAAATGCATAATTAAACTTTACTTTAAACTATTCTCACCAACACCACAGTTTTATTTAAATTTATATTTCTTTTGAGAGTGTACTGTGAGTTATGATGGTCTAGGAAATAATTTGGGTAATTTTCAAAAATGAAATTACGTAAAGTTTGTACTTTATAACGATTTTTTAAAACATGTTAAAATTTGAAGAATATGGTTGTTATATGTTATTATTTTTCTTTTGTATTTATAATAATAGTAGGAAGAAACAAGATTTACAATAACATTCACAGTTAAAAACATGTTTTGATAACAAAACTAATTTAAACTGTATTAAGTATAACTCACTCAAACAACATCCAAACGATGTAATAGCATAAACAGAAGCCTCCGATCATTATAATTCCTATTATCACGCAGAGTGTCAACGGCACGAGTCGAGGCTATAGATAAAAGAATTTACTTGAATTTGCAAAAATAGTAAAAAATAAGACTAGAAATTAATTAAATTATTATGAAATAATAATTTTTAACAAGTAATACCAAACCATCGCTCATCTTATAATTTATTTCATTAAAAATCATATTAAAATATCCATATTCTGATAATTCTACTTTATTAGACTTATAATCCAAAATTTAAATTGATACGTAAAATTATTCCTCACAAATTTGACATAAATATCTTTAAACGAAAGGGCAAGATCAAACTTCTGGGTAGTTCAAGGTCAAAATGGATAAATTTGAAGAATGCTTGAAGTGTATTTGAGAAAAAATCTAAAAATTGTTGTGGAAGCCTTTTCGTATTTTTTTATTTAAAGCAACAAAAAACTTTTCCCAAAAAATTCAAAAAATTCTAGGTTGACTTTGAAATATGTATGCCTCTCAACTATACTAAACTGCACCTTTTTTATGTTAGAAAGAAGCAAAAAATTTTTACGGACTTTCATTTTTATATAACTTTTTTAAACGTGTATTTTTTGATTTAATCAATGGTACCCAAAAACAATTATTAAACGCACGTTAATGTAAATACAAATATAAAGAAAACATTAAATGAATATATCAATTAAAAACGATTAGATTACAGTATAAGGAGCACCTCTTTCGAGTAGTCTTCGTAGAATCTATCACATGTTAAATAAGAGCAAATTAGTCGAATTAAGTCGTCCTTAATTTCGCGAAAATCTTTAAAGGACACTTTAGTCAATAGACCGACAGTGCACTGATGAACCACATAATTGCAACGCTCTTCCAGTAATTTCATTTCAGTCGAATTGCAATAACTCGCGACACTCGACTCTTTTTGATTTTTCGGTGATATATTGAATTTTGTTTTCGCTTTTGTTTTTGTTCTACTTTTTCTTTTTCTGCCAGCTATTACATCGCATCTCATGATATCGCAATAGTCCGCCAGACAAACTGAGTCTTCTGGCTGTAATAAGCGGCAAAACAAATAAAAATAGATATACTTTTGTTGCGTCGAAATAAATAAAATAGATATATATAAAATAGATTGGGACACAACTTGTTGCTTATAAGTTTGCTGTAACGTTTACCAGATTTTAATAAATATTAACCGATATTTCGGAAAATAATTTACTTTTCTTAGGTTTAGCAAAAATTGCGTTAAAATTTAGAATTAATATTATGGAGCAGTTTAAAAAGATGGTAAGCTTATATGGGCAGGTAATTAAATATAGATTAATCATATACTGTAACAGTAACATAATAAATATATTTAATAATAGATAAATATATAAAACTGTTAATAAATTTTTGTTTACAAAAAGTTATTGCATTTTTTATGTTATTAATAATAAGCATATAATTCTGTCAGTTCATTATTCATTTTTTATTTATAATCTGTTAACGAGTAAACTTTCTAGGTTATTTACTCTCAATATTTCTCGAGGATTAGTTAGGGATAAAAACTTTAGGCGATCTAAATTTTGAACTTATTTAAAATATTAACAAGAACGACACATTTATCGAGCTCACTTTATCTTAAGCACCCTAAAATTACGACCAGTGATGCACAATGCTCGAGCGGATGGCGCTCGGTACTGAGCGTGAGTGGCGAGCGTAAGACTTTCACCGAGCGCGAGCGTGAGCGTTGGGGGTCGAGCGTGAGCGCCGAGCGTATATTAAAAATATATTAAAGATTTTTCAATTAACTTAATTAAAAATTTATGCTACAACATAGATAATTAATTGTAGTTCAAAATTGATTGAATAAACATATTCGAAAGTTTATAAAAATGTTTTTATATTTCTGAATTTTTTTCACTAAGGTATTCATGAAAATTACTTTTTTTTTTATAAATTTCACGGATATTGACGCTCGGATGACTCAGCGCTCGAGCGTGCCATGAATGTGAGCGTCGAGCGTACTCCTTTTACCAAGCGCGAGGACGAGCGTTGAGCGTCCTTTTTTTGTGGAGCGCGAGCGTTAGCGCCGAGCGTGTGCATCACCGATCATAAAGATTACAATTATAACGAAGGCTGGAACCTGAGCCTTAGCCTGAGTCTCTCTTTGAGAACCTGAAACTCCAGCCTCAATTGAAGTTAGAGCCTGAGCAGATCCTGAACCTATTACATGGAGTCCAAGCCTCAAAGCCTCTATATATATTCCACCGAGCGTCAAATTTAGAACTTGAGCCCGATTCTGAGCCTGAGGCTAAAGCTCAGGTTCAGTCTCTAGAGGCTCTAAGTCATTAATTATAACAGATTCAGAAAACTTTCGTTTCATTTTGTGCTACATCAGCGAACGGAATGGCTGAAAATAAACCGCGAAAGCCAAACGAAGATTTGGTTGATCGAGATCGTCGATTCCCGCGGATGCCCGGCTATCTGGAACGCAGCCAATGGGGAGACCCTGGTTTGAATCTCGCCGAGGACGCCTCAAAGTTGCTCCGTGGTACTGACCACTCGTTCCAGTGCGAGGAGCAAAGCCAGAAGTGGCAACAGCAAAATATGGAAATTCGCGAAAGCAACCGCGCTCAGGTGCTGGAACAGCAACGGGAAAGGGACTTCCAAGATTGCCAACGCCGACAACAGCAACAGTCAAAACAACAGAAAAAGTAGTCATGGCCTTTCTCCGGTGGGGCAAATGAACCTTCAGGTGACGCCTCCCTTTAGTTTTAATTTTATTGTTGAGGCCATCACATGACCTTTCCTTATGGTCCATATAAAAGGACCCATACTTTGCCTTTCTCTCTCTCGCTTCCCTCTTTCAATTATTTTAAAACAAATAATTGTTTGTCACTCATCATTCGATGAGTTTTCAGTAATTTTAATTTTAATTAAATAAAATTTTCTTTTCATTTGAATTCATCGTGTCTCTCATTCATCACTCAATCATTAACTTGTGATCAAAGGTCACAATTTTGGTGCAGTCGGTAGGATACGACTGACTTTCGAATCGAAAAGAACCACAAAAAGTGGGAACTCATCTAAAGTCGAAAAAGGCGGGACGAAAGAAAAATCGAAATTAACAAAATCAAAGCGCAACACCAGCTCGGACTCGAATTTCATCACTCTCTCAAACACGAATCACTAAACAGAATCAACAGGTTCCTTCAGTGTCACCACAACGCACTCCAGTAATGGTCAGAACGAAACCACCGGAAACACGTGTTGACGGAAATCAATCCTCAGCAATGTCAAAAAATACAAAAAGTATGCTCAAAAATGGCTATTTAGTAGTCAAAAATGGCCGAAATTGTGATAAATATACAAGAATATGATAAAAATAGCCAAAATTTATATTAAGTATAAGCGTTTTTTGCCCTAAAATAGTGATTTTCAGACTAAAAATTGCAAAATATTACCGAAAAACTAGCCAAAATGGGCAAAATTAGGTTAAACTGACAAAATTTGATTAATAATAAAAGTGATATATGTCGGTTTTTATTGTAATAATATTGACTTACAGTTTAAATTGGTAAAAAATTACCAAAAAAAACTGGCTGAAATAGCAAAACTAGGCTAAAGTTACAAAAATTTGATAAATTACTTTAGTGGCATATGCCTCTATTTGAAGTAAAAATATGGATTTATAATATCAAAAAGTTGGCAAAATAAAGTCAAAACAGGGAAAATTCAGCAAAAATGTCAACTTATAGCGGCACATGCCACTAAAAATGGTAATAAAGTGATATGTTTTTCATTTCATCTGTTTTTAACATAATAAATAACTTAAAACAGAAAATATAAAATAATTGGAGCGAGCGAACGAAGAGAGTGAGCGACAATAAACTTACAATAATTTAAATAGCAGTCAGATATTATGACCGTATCGAGCTTGTTTTTTAATTTTTTTCATATAGCACTATTAAAGACTATCAAGGTTACTAAAAGACAAAAAGCAAACCCAACTCTGTTCTATAATGCCCAGTCATTGTTTTTAAACACGCTTGTTCAGAGGGGGTTGGGGTTACCCCAAGAATTTCTCAAATAGTTGACCCTCTACCTAAAAAATGAAAAATGACATCTCTATGTGGAAATTTTTTTAAATTGTTTTTTGTCCGATTGCAGAAAAATTGTCGCTTAAATCCAAGTAGATTAACCCCACCCTCAAGTTTTGAAAAGTTGGAAAGTAACCACCCCCAGACCGACACACTCTGGGACTCCCTGCGCTTTAATATAAATTTTTTCATTATATTTTACTAGAAAAAAACCCTGGCTTCGCCGGGCACATGAAACAAATAAATCTTCAAAAAATTTTATTTAACAGAATTTATAAATTAAAAATCTGTACATTATATATATATATATATATATATATATATATACATAATTAAAAATGTATATATACATTTCTGTGTCCAATGCGAACCCTTAGGACCCAGATGATGTCCATGAATATAAC
>JAQIXJ010001862.1:0-18201 GCA_034700185.1 Phthiracarus laevigatus | reverse complement strand
ATCTTAATAGTTTTCGCCAGTTTCGTAATTAACGTGATACCATTATTATCACAGGTCGTTATCAACATATTTGCACATTATTACAGTACTTTATTAAAATTAGCCTTCTTTTTATTATTTATGAAGATTGGTTGTAATTTTAAACAGAAAACTTCTGTCAATGTTTATGCCTATGATTGTAATATTATTTTGCATAAACTTTTTAAAAGTTATTATCATTATTTAAGCAAAAGAAATTTTATAATTTAAACTAATTTTAATGACTAGTTAAACAAAAAAATTAACTTGATTTCATTTTTCTTAAAGCAGTAAATATATATTAGTATAATATGATATCCGATTTGCTTATAATAATAATATTTTAAGTTTACTTTACAAACAATCGATTATTAATTACAAAAATACTCCAATGAAAATGAAAATGCAAATATTTATAATTATAATAAGGGCGGTAAAACTAAATTTTTTATATAGCCTAAGTATAATGACTTTTCTTTTATAATTTTCAGTAACGCTATAACCTGCACAAACATATTCCCAAAATGATTTTAAAATGCTATCAATAGCGGCAATTAAACTTTGGAGTAATTACTTAAATACGCAATGATTAATTATTGGTTAAATTGGCCGAAAGGCATAATGAGTCGCACCAAAAACGAATCGCTCGCTGATCCACAAAATCTTATTTTTAAAATTATTTTTCTTTAAATATTTTTTTAATAAGTGGCTGTAAAACGTTTTTCGCGCAATTATAATTTTTACTTTCGTGCGATTGTACCCAATGGTTGACTGAGTCCGCTATAAAAATGCGACACTAAAATAAGGAGAATTGTTTTCTCTGATCCAAAGAAAGTTTATTAACGTTTTAAAAGTTATCGAAAGAGCATTTCGCACACAAAATCACTGACGGATTATGTATTTATTGGAAAAGGCAAGCGAATTCTATTGTGTTTGCATATGTGAAACAAAACTATTATTCTGGATTTTTTGGCAGCTTTTCGTTCTTAGCGCCATATATGCCACAGTTCACGCTGGCCAGTATGAGGGACACGGCGATGATGGCGGACAAAACGACCATCACGTTAGTTTCGATAAATAAATATCAGTACTTTTTTGAAAACGTTTTATTGCATTATTTATTAAGGAAGACACTAAGCATCCGTATCAACCGTACGGTTTTGGTTACGATATAGAAGGTATTTTCCCATTAATGTTTGTTAATTTAATTTTTATTTTTATAACTGACGATTTTTTATAATATTTTTTTTTAAAAAAATGATATTGAAAAAAAGATGGTCACGGAAACAAACAATGGAGACACGAAAAAAGTAGCGAACCGTGGCATGTAGTCGGCAGTTATGGATACAAAGATAACTACGGAATAATGCGCGAAGTAGACTACATTGCAGACAAACACGGTTTCAGAGCTCACGTTAGGACCAACGAACCTGGAACTGCACCTAAAGATCCTGCGGCTGTTAAAATGGACGCGCAGCCAAATCAAGTGAACGCGTATGGAGGTGGAGGCCATGACGAAGGAAACGGAGGTGGTTATAGTGGCGGAAGTGGTCAGGGTGGTAGTCATGGTGGTAGTCAGAGTGGTGGTCAGAGTGTCGGTTATGGCGGTGGTTATGATGGCGGTAATGGTGGTGGATATGGTGATAGCGGACACGGCTCAGCGAGTGTTGTTCAACAGTACGTAAAACCGCAATCGCAAGCTCAGGCCATATCTTTGCCAAAAAAGTATACAGTTCTTCCTGTAATCAAGGTTGTGAAGAGTTGATTGTGTTAAGTAAGCAAGTAATTTAAAGTCGCAAAACTCATTTCATCCAAAATAAGCATGGCTTTCACGTATTGGCATTTTGGTGAATTAAATTTTTAGAATCGAAAAAAATTCTATCCGGTTTTTTACAATTTGTGTTAAGAATGTAATTTCATTAATGTAAGCTTACTTGTCTGTGATTTTGTTAAACGCATGCTTCTCCTTAAGTCCATTGTATTATAGTAAATTTTAATCTAATACAAGTTTTTACAGTAAAATAAAAAGATAAAGTGATGTTTAACGTGTCTAACTCATTTTGCAACCCAATTAAACCAACATGAGGAACGATGTGATTTCTTGTTTGTTAATAATTTAACTCTGACTATTAAAACGAATATTTTTTGGTGCATAAAAAACTTTAATTCGCCAAATAATAGAGAAAAACTATTATTCATTAGTTAATATCGCGTTTATTATTATTTTACCTTTTTTCTTTTTTAATGTTTAAAAGTTTTTTTGTTAAAAAAAGTTAATCGATTTTTTGATGTCATATTTATTCAGAAAGTGTTGTTTGCAATATCAATATCATATACAGAATTTGTTTAATATCTCTTTTTAAAAATAATTCTGGAGCGGATCTTTTTCAATAAAACTTGCGCCGCATTTATTTTCACTACAATACGGTACACACGCATGTAAAGTGCAAATAAGTTCTAAATTTTTGCTATTATTCTGGTAACACAAAAAAATCGCGCTTAAAATAAGACAAAACCTACAATAAATGGGCAAAAGTTTTATATACGCACACACAAAACAAACATAACGTTTTCAATGAATAGAATATTTCAATGTTATTTATTTGTTAAAATAATATATAGGTTTTTCATACACTTTTTTTAAATGAAAAAAACTGGTACAGTTTTGCTCAATTAAATTCCAAGAAATGATCGAAAAATTTGATATTATAAAAGTGAACTTATTTGGTATTCGATAACTCATTTGATAGCTTTATTATTTTATGTGATGCGCCTTTCATAACAGGTTTTTAAAAACATTTTTTGGTAACTGATACAAACTAATGATAAACGATATGATCCGAAGTGATAAACCAATTTTTGCCATTGTAATTTCTGTGTCAATTATCGGTTTATTTGCCGTGATAGTGGAATGTCAAACAGAGGTGACAACTTCCACGCAGTTAACGATTACCATACCTACTGGTCTAACGTGGGGTAATTCAAGAATTTCGAAAATTATCGAATATCATGCTTTTAATATCAGGCAATTTTTCTGCAGAAGAGGTAAGAAACAAACTACTTTTAAAGTGATGAACAGGGATGCACAACGTTCACAACGCTCAAAAGATTCTTTTAGCTCACATTTTTATTCAAAAAGTGAAACTTATGCACTTGACCATCTCTTTATGACCGTCTGTCTTTCTGTTCACAGTTTTATTGCAATAAAGGGATTTGGCATCATATTTTAAATATAAAATATTTGTGCATAAACTTATTAAAAAATGAGCTCTCTATGAATGTGTCGTGAATTGTTTTAGATAACTTAATTAATATCTTATACTACAACAAAGATAAAAAAAATTCTAGCTCAAAATTGGTCTACTAAATTTAATATGAATGTTTTTATATTTTTGAACATTTTTTACTTTAAATGCACAATTATATAATTCATATAAATAAATTTAAATATATTTAAATTTTATTTTTCTTATTAAATTTCACATATATTGAACTTCAGAGCTCGAGTGTGTTATGAAAATGAGCTTAGAGCGTACTTATTTTACCGAGTTTGAGGACAAGCATTGAGCGCCATTTTTATCACTAGCATAAGCGCCCAGCGTGTACATTAAGTATTCCGCACTGTTAATTGAAAATAGAATTCGCGATATAGATAAAAGCAAACTTGAGCTTTATATAAAAATTTATTAAATTATTAAATTTGTTTGTTAAAGAATTTTTAAGTTTTTAAAACTTAATAAAAATTTAATTCAAATTAAAATGTAATGATCGATCGAAAAAATATATACCATAAATTCGTATATTGTTTAATGAATCAATACCGTGTACAGAATACAGTATGATTTTTTAACAGGAGGTGTTACGCCAGAAGAATGGGCGAAAATAAAAATCGAGTGCATTAATCCTCGAATCAATGAAATGATACCGGTAATAATTTTATTATATTCTAGATTATGTATACGGCTATATGCGTTAACTATAAAAAAATAACTATTAAAACTTTTAAAAAATTAAGCTTTACCCCTAATACATAATAATAAATACAGGAAATCAGTAATCACTATAATCAAATATATTATAAAATTCATACTTTAAACTATTGTCACTTGACAAGTGAAAAATAATTTTCGTGCCAATTAGTTACCAAATGAAGAAAGGCGTCATCGATGCCAGTGACGTGTTTGGCGCTACAATCGTAATATCGCATCTTAAACTTTTTTGCTAACTGTATGCTGTCCTCAGTGGACACAATCCGGTATTCAGACAAATCCGCTTTATTGCCCAATAGTACGCCAATTGTTGAATCAGTGGATTTCATTGTTTTCGAAATTTCGGTCATCATTTTCAGGAGCGAATGAAATGAGCGCTCGTTTGTCACATCGAATACGGCTACAATTAGAGCCGTATTATTGTTTGCGCATATTCTTCGGGTTAATTCGAAGTAAAAGTTTTTCCCCGGACAGTCATAGATGAACATTTCCAGCGTAAGTTCGGTGTTGGGAATCGGAAATTTTTTCGACGATACCTCGATGTCAGTAGTCATCAAGTATTTTTTCGAAAATTTTCGCTTTGCCGAGTCGACCACAGCATTAACTATGGAAGTTTTTCCGACCGTCGAATCGCCAATTACAATACATTTGCATCGATATATGTTAGACATATTTTCAATATTGTTTAGTTTTATAGAATTTGTGTTTTGTCATTATTGATCGTATTTCAGAAAACCATAGCAACAATTTTTACCAACTTTTGTTAGCTTTATCGTACTTATTGTTTTAATCGTACGTATCCTTGCTTATATCTATTATTCTTTATGTTATTAAATATTGCAATATCTAATTATAAATGCTGAAAATTTATCCAATTTAATAAAAAGTTCGGTCAGTAATTTTTATTTTCAAACAAATCAAAAAAGGAAAGCACGGCGAAAGTATGGCAACAGTGCAGCCAATTAATAGTCGATTTATGTGACAATCAGCAATGGTCGGACAGTAAAGAGTGCACTCGAGAAGCGTTAGCGGGCAAAAATGTTCGGGTATTGATATAAATATTACTATTATATTTTTTAGTTTTCTGCCACTAAAACTTTTCTGATTCATAATTTGTACTTATTAATTTTTAAAAAAAGGAAATTCAAATGTGGTACAGAGGAAAGTTAAGACAAATCAACCGAAATGTCCAAGAAATTCGGGTATGAAATTTTTTAAAAAATAATTTTATAATTGTTTGCTGAAAGTCGCCAACTATTTCATCGCAAATATATCACTGGTTAAATAACTAAATTAAAAATGCCAAAATCGAACAATTTTATAATGAATTCTATTAAATTTACTACGATTAAATTAAATTGCGAGTAAAAGATCCCTTAAAAATCTATGATAAAGCCATCCAAACAAGCGTGTAAGGAAATAATAAATGGCTAGCATTTCTTCCTTTGTAATCGTAAATTAGAGAATGCAAAACATTTAGCAATAAATGTTGAACTAGAAAACTTTTAAAAACTTTCTCGTTGCAGATGTGCGCTAAACTTCAACGGCAACAGCAAAAGACATAAGAAAGGATTGCGCACAAACGCATAAAGTCCGCAAAACTTATGAACGGCAGAAGTTTTGAGATCATCATAATCTAACTTATAATCTACTATGACATTGAAAAATCATTAGATAAGAGTACTTATTTTTACCATAAATAACATACAGTAATATATACATACTAAATGTAATAAATATACAATAATTTTGATTAATTTAATTCCGTGTATGGATTTAGAAGGAAAAATACACGCGGTTTTAGTTTAATAAATAGCAACCCTATATTTGTAAAACTTTTAAATTATTATGTTTACGTCTTGCGCTAACAAATTCCGTGTAGTCTAAAAACCCGTCGTCATTAGCGTCTTCTGTACGCAAAATCATGTCAATAAGCGTTTCTTATTAAAAAGAAATTTAAATGAATTTAACGAAGTTGTTTTTTCGGTATTAAATCATTACCAGCTTTAGAATGATATGTGTGCCGCGATTGGGTTTGATAACTGTGTTCGTGGCCCTCGTGTTGATGGGCCATCATCGACAGCAACTCTAGACCGTCTAATTGCTTGTTTGCGTCGAAATCGTGAACACTTATCGATGGGAAATAATTTACAATTAATTTGTTTAAGACCAGGTAACGTATTATTCATTTATATCAATGTATTTCGAAAAAAAACTTATATAGTTATACTTGAAAATCTGAAAATCAATTTCTTCCTTATTAAAAATTCTACCGAAAAATCCGTAGTGTCGTTGAAATTCTTTGTTAATATTATCGATTATTGTTTCGCTTTGATCGACAGTTTTATCAGTGCTGGCATTTTTTATGTAATTATAAATGAAATAGTTTTTCAAATTACTGTAATGCTAACTAAATATGCAAAATGAAATACCCATCATCTTCGCCGTACAACCACGTCCAAAAATCACCATCGTCTTCCACCACTTCATTACTAGACGACAAACTAGTGTGCGCCACAATAATTAAAAAAAAGATTTGATAAAATGTAATCATTTTTGTTTTATCAGTTATACTAAAATGTTTTAATATAATTTACATGTTTTTACGAATTGTATTTTACGACGCAAAGCATCTGCACATTAAGTCAACATACTATTTGTTTCATTACTGAACATATATATCTCTATCAATAATAGTTTATCTATTTTTGCAAACACGTCGAAGTTTATCGTCTCCACTCACAGAATCTACTAATGAAAAACCTTAGTATCACTTTGGCTGATAACGTATACATTCATAATCAGCGAAAGTTTATTAGTGCAGACTATATCGATAAATAATTTACTGAGAAGTTCAAAGACTAACACTTAACTCTGATAGAATTTTTTTCTAATAAAAGACTGACGAGATTGTTTTCAATGTTAATAGACATTTAAAATAGTGCAAGTATTTTGCCACACACTAAAAATAGCTGCAGTAATTAAAATTTCATTACGCTAAAAGTAAGCAATAAGTTGTTAATAAGTGAAAAAAGAGAAAAATAGTTTAAGACGATTATAGCAGACATAATGTCAATGCATGCTTTTGATACTAATCAGTATATGTAATGAATTTGTTAAAACAAATGTGGAATTAAATTAATGTTTCAATTATAGAAAATAGGCTAAAAGTAAATGGTAATTATTTATACAATATAACTTTGTGCTCAAAGCAAAGCATAACATGCAATCATGCATTGAACTTCACACACACACAAACAAACACTCCACCCTTCGATGAAATTCGTTCCAAATAAAATATTCTGGGTTCGATGTCAGTCGAAAATTAAATGTTTATGTGCCGAAAAAGCCAATTTTAAGTTAATGTAATTTTTGTACGGATAGTCGGCCGACCATCGGAACAAAAATGTTTAATTCATTGGATGTGGTTTTCTAAAAATGCAAAGTGCGGACTATAGTGTGAGAAAATTTATTCCAATAGATTGCATTCCTAATTTCTTAATTTATTCAAATGAATATGAAGAATTTTTTTACATTATTATTTGCAAATAAAAACTTTATTATTTAAAACTAAAATATTTTATTATTTTAACCATAATTTTTTCTATTAATTAATAATTTTATTTGACTTTATAAGCGTTAGCCTATTTATACTAATGGGTTTAGGTTTCCAAGTTTCGGTTAAGATATTTCAATAAATTTTCGGTTCGCTTAGGGTCGCAGAACTATTACCCGTTAACATCTTTAACGCATACTATTTTTTCCAATGAATTATTTATTTTATGATAATTCAAAGAAAAAAACATGTGCACAATTTTTAAATAGAAATTTAGTAATTCGTTAAAAATCTGTAAATTAATTAGTCTGGATTAATAAATTAAACTTTTTTCTTAAACGTTAACTGTTAACAAATGAATAGTTTAAAAATGTTTCGATGCCACAGTAACTTATAAATGGATATCTAACAGAAAAAATCAAAAAAAATTAACTCAACTCAAACGGTCACACGCATTAAGGGCTAATTAGCATAACCGAGTGAGCAGTGCAACTATTTTTCATAACATCAAGAGTGCCCGCAATAAAATAAATCGACCTCGCGTTAAGTAATTAGCGCGGCCAACTTTATAGCACAAATAAGTTATGAATATTAACTTTCCAAACAGAATTAAATTGACAGGCAAAAGTATTTGAATAAGATGAATAGCGATGTTCGTTAGGGTCATCGCATAATATAATGGAAATAATAACTTTTTGGTGTGATATTGTTTAACGCTATTCTTATTAGCATCACAATAGCGCTCGATGTGACATAACGTGAATTATTAAGCGAGCATAGCTTTCACTTTATTATCTTTAATAACTTAGTATATAGTAAATGGATAGTTTAGTTTAAAACATTACGTATTCTAGACGAGTCTCAATAATGCGAAACTTGGCTTTTTGTAACCACTATTTATCATAGAATGCAATTCATTTAAGTTTTTTTACTACAATTTTTCATAAAAATTATCGCTAAAAATTTTGCGTGTTATATTTTTTATGGAAATTTTGGAAAAGATTAAACCCTTTTTTCATTTGCTATTTTTTAGTGAAAACGTTTTGAAAATGAATCATTAAAATGAATCGAAAATAAATGTTTCCATTATATCTTATGTGAATGCTAAATAATAAAATAACATAATACGCAACGTAAGCCATAAAACTGACTCCTAATTAAAATAAATTAAATGCTTAAAAGCATTTATCTTAATTACGCTTAGAAAAAACTTCTTTAATCATTTTGTTTATTTTATTTACTTTACCACTACTGACACACAAACAAGTAAACTGTTATAAAAATTAGTTAAAGTTAAAAAAATCGTAAAATTTACAATGCCTTTGACATTGATTTATAAATTAGATTTATTTTTATGCAAACAAGACTTTTTCGCGCAAGTTCTGTACTCCAGACTTAACGTATTGACAGTAAATTCAATTGCGCACACAATCATCAATAATCGGTTTAGTCATTGTGCGTATGTGTGTGAGTATGTATTCTTTTTAGTATGATTTACCGCTTCTAAATAATGGACAAAAATTGACGAAAAAAACTAGAACGCACTCATAAGCAAACACAAAAGCGGTTTGATTATTCGTAAAATTACTAATTGCGAAATGCAATAAATTTAAAAATAGCAAACTTTATTTATTTGTCTCTAAATACAGGCAGATCTGTGATGCCGATATACTTTGGCAAAAACAAACTATATTGTTATTCTCGAAACAAAACAAATTAAAAAGGTCTTATCAATTCTACTGGTAATCTATCATTACGCTTCGGTGTAGATTATATTTTTAAATATAGCTTATGGCTAAGTAAAACCATCAGATACATTAACATACATGCAAGCCTTCACTTAATAGCATTTTTGTTTTCTCTTCTGTATTTTCAAATGTGTGGTCATATTGGTTATAGTGAATGAGAGACCTATTTTTTGTCGTGTATTGCATAAAGAAACAAACAAAAACGAAACCTCTCTCTCTCTCCCTCTCTGTATAACAAAAGCGAAAAATGACAATAAAGAGCATAATGATCTTATGTGGACGGTTTAAAGATAATACAGGTCAACACAATGGAAAATCAGCCCATTAATTAATATGTTCTTTACTAGTAGTCCGAATATTTTTTTAACACACAGGAAGAGTAATCGTCACTAGCGTTTTGTTGAAGGCTTCTTCGTATATATAAAGACGCCTTAAATTGTTTTATTTTTCCAGATTTTTATTTATTGCAAATGAGAATAATTTCTGATTTCGCTTTTCTCATTCTTTTTTAAAAGTGGATGTATCGCGTAGTAGTAGAAGTAACTTTCATTTCGCCGAAACGATGATGTGACTGATGCCGGAGATGACACTATTTATTATAATTCACATTTTTTGCATCGGATTAACGGTGGTCAAAGTGGTTATCGCTCAGCCACAGCCAAGTCGTACTGGCGATGAATGGTATAAAGAGGTAAAGATAAATGCTATTTTTTATTCTGCTTTTCTTAGTTTTTCGTTGAAAAAAATTGAATTTTTATTTTAAAATTTTTTGTTTTATACAAATCATAAAATTGTCAAAGTTTGTATCAAAATTTTAGACAAATTATTTGTCACTAAAAGAATCATTTGTGCAACAGATCAGGATTTTTATTATGCGATCGAATTACCAAAGTTAGCTGTGATTTATGTGCGTAAAAGAATACTTACAGCGCCAACAAAATGTTCTAATTTAACGCAAATTATTTCAATATAAAATTATAATTTTGCCGTTTTTTTACGCTAACAAATCCCAACAGTGCTTATAAATAGTGTATTAATTAAATATTCATAAACGTCAGCCGGAGACGGCAAATAAAAATATTTATTAGCTAATTATCTGACGAAAAGGTTTTCAGAAAACTTTAACGGATAAATTATAGTTTTTAATTATTTGCATAATTTATTACGCTTAGGAATCAATTTAATTATTTGCCAACATATATGCAGACACATACACAGCTACATAATATGGGACTCAATAATGCGGATGTTTGCGTATCTGATTAACAAAAAATTTTCGGCTTACAGTTAAAAATTGCATAAACTAAGCGGTCGTAAGCGTGATAAATGTTTTGCGCGGCTATCATATTATTTTATATTATATCTCGCAGTTTTTTATAGCCCAATATTAGGCATGTATAACCGACAAAAAATTTAGGTTACGTCCAATCTTAACTATTATGTTTATTAGCTTCTAAAGTGATTTTTGACTATTAGCCCATTACGATGGATGTGAGCAAAACATTTGCTGTCACATAACCTTATATACAATCGTGAATAGTTAATAAAGAACTGCGAAGATCCGGCGTTTTAGCAAGAGATCTAATATGAATTTATGAAACTTCTTAAAAGATTAATGATTTTTTCTAAATACATAGTTTTGAAAATATTGCCTATGCTTATGCATTTTTACATTTAAAATATGTATATATGTTTTCCTAATTTTGTTAGAAAATGAATCATTAAACAAGTTCGCAACTCTTAAATTGCTATACACTAAACTTAGATGCATACAAATTTTTTATGATTCTTTTTTCACATTTATAGCAATGGCCACCACAACCATATTCATTTGGATACGAAATCAGAGATTATTCAGGTGCATTAAAAACTTTTTTTCATCTATCGATATATTTGTAAAATATTTAAAACCATAATAATATACTGTAACATATGGCAAAAACTTTCGTTCACTACGAAAAAAACACAACTATAAAATTCCTAATTGTTTATTTGAATTTGTAAAATCGATTGAAAATTAAAAATTAATTCCTAGGAAATGAGCAATATAGAAAAGAAGTTAGCGACGGCGCAAGAGTGACAGGCAGTTATGGATATTTAGGACCAGATGGCATTTACCGACACGTAGAATATGTGGCCGATGAAAATGGGTTCAGAGCTAGTATCAGAACTACAGAGCCTGGCACTTCTAACGAACCTTCAGCAGACATTACAATAGACTCAAATCCCATTATAGTGCCCCAAAACCCTCCCGCAATTGGTAGAGATCCAGCTGCGAGACCGCCGATAAATATTCCTAGAGATCGTGCTAATCCGGAAAATGCTTATCGAGCTGGAGGTGAGGCACCTTTTGCCGACAGGCCAAACAGGCCATATACCAATAGGCCCACACCTCTACCCCAATTACCCCCTGCTCCAGTTCCTCGTCCAGTTCAGCCTATAAATCCCGCCATAAGTAGGGACGCACCAAGTTTACGTCCCAGAGAAGATATTCCTATAATTCCAAGAAACCCGAATCCAGATATTGGTCGAGGCATTAATCCCGCTGAATATAACAGGCCAAATATTATTCCATATCGCGGCGGAAGTGGTGGTAATGGTAGAGTCAGACCTGTGAATAGAGATGCAGAAAGGGCTGATGCACGAGAAAATGAGCTAAATCTTCAGAATTACAATGCGTATCGGAGCAACCAAAACAGAAATTTTGGTCCACCGCAACCAACTCCTACTCCTTATCCACCACAACGCTTTCCTCCCGCTAACCCGTTGCCCGTTGTTCCAAATTCGAATTACAATCGCGAGTACGTGTCTGATAGAGGTTACCAAAGTCCAAGTTTCGGGGATAATCAAGACTCTACTGTTAGCAGCGTTGTTGGCGTGTATAATGACGAGTACGCCAGAAATATTGAGAATGGAAATTCTAGGTACGAAAACCCGTCAAGAATTGGTCACAATTATGGCTTTATTGAAGCGAATAAAGGTTTGTTTATAACTGGTTACCGATTTTATTCGATAATTATCATATGCTTTGCTAATTGATGCGAAAGAGTTAAAATGAAATAAGGTTAAAAGACTAAGTTTAATAAAAAAAATTAGATACTATATATGAATTAAGCATAAATTTGAATATTATTTAATTTTAAATTGAGATTAATCAATATCTTTTGAACAAACAAAATAAAAACAGCGTCGGAATTATCGCAAAGAACGCCAACCGCTGTGAACCAGTTTTACAAAAGTGATGGCGCGTCGCGCAACACTTTCGACGACGACAGAGACGACTACAACAGCGGCAGAGAGTTCAAACGAAGACAGGACGATAGCGGAACCGACGACGCTATCGATGACACCAATTACCGGAAACCGGAACCGATCAACAAACCGATATTCGATGAACGTGACGCACCGCAAACCCAGCAGCAAATTATACAGCGAACGCGATTCGATAAGACCAACGACAGAGACTATAAATCAAACAAAGAAAGTCCGTTTTACAATAGAAGCTCTGTTGACAAGAATCAGGGTCAGGATATAGATGGTGGCGAGAAAAAGGGAAAGAAGCCAACAAAAGTGTTTGTGACGAATGGCCCGATTTCGAAGACACAGCCGCCAAATGGTGGTTATGGTAGGGGTCAAGTTGTAAGGGATAACAAAAGAGTGACTGAAGACCGATTTGTTAAAGAGGTGTTCGGACAAAGAGTGGAGACCAGTAAAGGAGCGCACGAAATCAATCGACCTCAAAGGCCACCATTGACACCCTTAAGACCCATTCATAATATAGTGGATGACAAGCCACTTATCAGCGGACGTGATCCGTATCAAGGTTTGTATGCGTCGTGATTTAATTGTTTAACGTTTTTTGTGTTGTGTTTGGCAATTACCATTTTTACGCTTATTAATTAAAATGCCTTATACTTTTTAAATTATAATTATTGAAAACAAAGTTGAGGATAGTTCAACAATTAGTGTTGCCTATAAAATTTTACTTATTTCATAATTTGTAACTGTTAAGCTGGAAGAAGGCCTCAACCAAGCGTAGAGACACAGACACCTAAATACGATCCACCGATTACGCCGCGCGTGACACGACCGCCACAAATAGAGCAAAAGCAAATTCCAACGTACGATACGAGAACCGAGCGTCCCATACAGCAGGAAGAGTATCCATTAAAGCAACCGAATAGACCAATAAAGCCAAATATAGTGCAGCCTCAAAGACCCGTTCGGCCGCAATTTGATCAACCAATTAACCCCCAATATCCCCCTCAAAATTCTCAATACCCGATAACTCAGCAACGAATAGAAAGCGATCGTAATCCACTGCCTGATCCCAGACCTTTTCGTGGTCAACAGTTAATCGATGAATCACATCAGTCGGGAACATTGCGAACTCCAACTAATACAATATCCACTATTTATAAGCGAAACGAACCGGACATTAACGAACAAATCATTAGGGAACACTTCCGAAATGAACCATTACCCCCACCTTCGTCCTCTTCGTTCGCCATCACCCCGTTTCCTAACGCTATCTCAGAGTTTGTGTCGCAAAAAATCGATTTTCATAAGAAAGCGATCGAAGAAGTTTCGAGTATAGGTACGTGAGACTAGTATAACTTAATAATTGGATTTATAATTATTTTTATGATTTCTAATTTTATAATCGCTATAATAATTTTTGCTATTCATAACTTGTTATAATAATTATACTAATTTATGTTCTAATTAACATTTTATTAACCACATTAATCTCGCATTAATTTTTTTTAATCAAACTAAGCAAATAATAAAAAAATGTGTAATAAATAGATAAATTAAAACTAATACTTCTCAATAAACTAATGCATAATTTTGTGCTTTTACGTGACGAGTAGTTTTTTCTTAATTCGAAACTAATTGTTAACAAAATGAAAACTTTTAATCAAAAAAAAAAGTTAATTCATGAATGATTCGAGTAATATTTAAAAATTTCCTTCAAACTCTATTGTATTATTAACAAAAAATGATTAACACAGTAACTTAATTGCTTAATAACCGAGTGAATCACTTAAACTTAAAAACATGGTTTATAATGAAATGCGAATTTTTAATTCTTCACTGTAATTATACAATTTATGTCAAATAGTATGTGAAAATAATGTTTTTGTGTTTTGTCAGCATTTAAAATATAATTGGGGCTATGTTTTGCATTTAGGTGTTAACACTTCCTCCTCACCCGAGCAAAGCCCGACTCAAGTGCCAAAGTTTGGTACTAGAGTTCACGCAGAGTCCGCAACAAAGCCTAGCCATCAAACCGAACCCTCTATTGATTTTGCGGGCGAAGAGTATTCCGAAAATGATGATATCATAGACGATAGGAATGATAATACAGAAGAGGATCAGTACTATGAATATAGCGATGACGACAATGAACTAAATAATAGTCAGAAAGAGAAACAAGAAAGTAATGCGAACAGTTTCTCTTATAGCCACTCGATATCGCACGGAAGTAACGAAAGTTCCACATCATCTGCCACTAGTGATAATCCAATGTCTCATCCCATAAATTGGCAAAAGTATAATCACATCAATAACCATAATTGGTGAACAACCAGTCAGGATGATATGAGCAAACTTTTTCTTTAGGAATTTTTAACTAATTTTTTTGCCCCAAAATAAAAGGCCTTATTAATGAAAATCGATGTAAATGTTAAATAATTAAAAAAAATTTTAGTACTTAATTATTATTATTATTATAAGTATAGTAATTGTGAGTTTAAATATTGGGTTTCAATACATTGACAAAGAAACCCGAAAAGCCCCTCTAAATTGAATGATAATTTAATTGGGCCCAAATTTGCATATAAAGATTTTCGAAATAAACTTAATATTCGCGTGAGAATCGTTACAATCACTGAAGCGCTGACAACCGAACAATCAGTGGTTGCGAACAGTCGCCATCTTCACAATTCACAAAATTTTGTTTTTATTTAAATTTAACGATTTTTTATGAAGTCAAGTCGAAAGAAAAAAGTTCGAGACACTATATTTATACACAACATTAAAGGAAGTGCATGTGCATTCGCGTTAATGACCTAATTATGTAATATCGCGTATTGACCGGCTTTTTACGCGATGAAAAAAAACCAGTTTACAGTAACTGTGTGTCTACTGTTTAAAGCGATACGAAAAAAACAAGTTCGCACTAAAATGGTTTAGGTTTGTGTTAGTGTTACACACATATTTTGTCTAAATTTTATAGCAAATTTCGACTTTACTGTTCATTTGCGTTCAAAGCTATTTTTGAATCCGGAGCTATAAACGAAAAATTGTTGCGTTTTCACGTTTTTTGTGCGCTCGTATGTTGAAAAATATCATTTAAAATTGTTTTTAATTGATTACGGGTTTGAAAAGCGCTATAAAATTTTATAATTAATTTTTTGCTTTTAATAAAATTATTACGCTCTTAGATCGAGCACTTAATTTAATATTTTTATTTGTTTAAACACAATGGCCAAATTTAATGCGGTAAGAATTGTTTTTAGTCATATTTGTTTTATTTTTAATTTCAATTAGTGTACACATATATAAATTTTATAGAATGCCTTCGTGTATTAACTACTATTGTTTAATTAATAATATACATATATAATTGCAAGTTGTAATTTAAAAAACATGTTTTTATATTAGCTGCTAAAAATCATTAATGATGTGCTAAGTTTTTTGCGACAACTTTTCACCTATTTTTATCTAATATTTTTAAAATAAAGCTAAGTTTAAAATAAGCCAAGCAAACAATTTTTGAACTCTTAAAATGGTAAAAAATAAAATAAATTAACATTAAATTTTAACAATCATATTGTTCTCTATTTTCTAATATAACGTTTATTCTCAAATGTTTTATTTTTTGAAATATTTTTATGTCTTAATGAATATAACAAACTGCTATAAAATCAATATTTTGAATCAATTTGATTTTAATTGAGATTTAAGTTCAAGCATTTTTGCTCTATCGATATGACTTTTTATTATAGAAATGTGGAAAATACCTTAATGTGTTTTTATAAATATAGTTTTCGGCGAAATTCATAATTTAGCTTAAAATCTAAAAATTTGAGCAAATAAAACAATTAATTAAAAATTATATATTTATTGTTATCGTTAAAGTGTTAGCGAATCGCTGGATATTTATCGCTATATATTTGCTTTTATTAATTTTAATTCAGTTATTATTTTCATCTGCAATATTGGTAATAATTCCTCTGGCATTATCTGCTAGCCATGTAACGCATCAAAATGAGGCACTGATAAGACCACAGAGGAGTATCGGCAATATGTTCAAGCGATGGTTTGGCGGCAAAAGAAAGCCAACGGTAAAAGCGTTATAACAAATTAAAACAGAACTATAATAATATTATTTAATAATTAAAAATTAATTTAAAATATTTTTCAAAAATCTAATAATAGGGTTTTCAAGGTACGGCACAAGCGTTACATCCATACTCATTTGGCTCGAATGGTCAGGCGTCGTCGTCGTATCCATCATACTCTTCTTACCCGGTTTATCCCAATTATGGATACCCGCAGCAAAGCTACGCCACAAATGGCTTTAATACAGGTTACCCTAATTACCAAAATCACCCAATAGCGGCGTCCGCTTCGCAAAATTATCCCAGTTATCCGCAAGCATACGCACCACAATCAGCGGGCGCTCAACAAAGTATTGATCCCTACCAAGTGTTGGACCAATTGATACGATCGGCCGGTTTAAGTCCGCAAGGAGACCATCAAGATGTTCAGTCTAAGGTCGACTCGTTTAAGAAGACGGGAACGTCGCCAGTATTTACGTTCAAAAAGTTGTATTCATTCCCGTTCTACTTATCGAGCGATAATTCATCGCCCGATGGCTATAACCATTAAGGCCGCGACGTTAATGACTTTAACATTTTTTTGTTAAGCAGTATATAGACTTTATAGTATATAAATTTTATTTACTAATCATTGAAAATTAATACATTTGGGAAGCATTTGTTAGGTCATGAAAAGTCATATTTTAATCGTTGTGTCATATATCGAATCAAAATATATTGCGTATAAACTTTCACAACAATCGCTTATTTATATAGTCCAGACTTGTTTTAATATTAATAAATTTTTATGTTGTGCCTAAAACCATGAAAAGTTATCATTTAAACTTGAACAATATATTTCCGTGACTTTGAAAGTGTTTAGTCAAATGATGCTTCCGCTGTAAGTTAACGTCGAAAAAAAGATGATCGATAGATTAATAAAATAATAATATAATAGATCGCTAATATTGATTTAAAGTTATTTGAAGTACTTTAATTGTTTATTAGAAATTAAAATCATTTTTAAAGGTCATCTTTTGCCATTTTAAAGTCATTTTTATAGGCCTTAAAATCAAAAAATAATGTCATAAACTTCGCGCCCTTAGTGATTATAAATTATCATTTATTTATTGTATTCAATTAAAAAGAATTTCGATTTAGTAACTCATATCTTGTTTTTTGCTTTATTTAATATAATCTTGTGTATTAGAATAAAATTAATTTCATTAATGCAATAGTATTTAAATACTTACAGACTGTATATAACTTATTCGTTTCGTAATAAATATTTGATGCAGTCTTCAGAAGGAATAACAATATATAATAATACTAATATAACAATTGCATAATTCAAAATAATTTTAGCATGTTATTGTAATTTTATGTGCAATGTTAGAAACAGTTACATTACATTTATAATTAATAGCAGGAAATATAACAAAAATATAAACTTTGACCAATTTTGTTGTAATTATGAATATACTGTATATGTTTCTCTTAATAGTAGTTTAAATGTTCATTGATTTAATTTAACTTTCTTTTCTCTTACATAATATGCAAAT
>JAQIXJ010001861.1:0-18205 GCA_034700185.1 Phthiracarus laevigatus | reverse complement strand
CCTATCGTTCATAAAAATATATATAATTAATTTAACGTTTTATGTTAAACGTACACTTTGCCCGTTACATATTTTTGTCCACTTTACTTTCTCGCGCAATACAATAGTTTTCAAATAGTTAATATATTTTTAGATATTGTGTGTGTGTGTGTGTGTGAGAGAGAGAGAGAGCGAGAGAGAGAGAGAGAGAGAGGGAAGGAGAGACAGAGATGATTTATTTCATTATATAGATTATTGTTCCTTTAATATAATGTAATTAATAATATAAAAAATATTTTTGCGTTTCTATCTCTCTCACACACACTGTCAAGATATGACAAGTTATTTATAAAACAGAAAATGAATAGTGTGGTCAACGCGCGTGGGTATTTCCTAATTTATAAATAACATGTTTTTGAAATACTGAAATAATGAAAGGTGTTGTATTTTGAAGCACACCATTGAGTGATTATATAAAATCCAAGATTATTAGCCTTATCGGTGAAGTGACAATACTTTATCGGACTTACAACTAGAGAAAAGCGGGCCGATTATCCGAAATTGTTTATATATAGATAAATAATTCTCGTTTGAAGTGATAAAATGTGAACCAAATAATTAGTAATTTTAAAACATAATTTTGCTAACATATCTTGTAATTTGTCAGATTTTTTAAACAAAGTTAATAAATATTTGCACTTTAAATAATTTATTTTTCGATTTTTTGGTTAAAAATATAAGGGTCTTGAAAACTCATCAAATTTTAACAATAATATTATACACACAGTAAATGTCGGATTTATCAGGCAAACATGGTATTCTCATTTTAATTCTTCACATTCAGATAAAATTTTTAATATGAAGGATGATCTCGCCTCTATATAGGCTTATTAATTTAAAATTATCTTAGTCTAGCTTAATACAAAATAATGTGTGTTGTGCCGCATAAGATTCTATTATAGACATTGTCAAGATTTTATTTCCTCAATTGTGGAAATCATATGAAAGATTTACGAGCAATAAAAATATTTTTATTTCCAAATATTTGCAATATTAAGTGCTAGATTTGAGACACTAAAACATATAAAAATGGCTTACAATCCATTAACATATGTGAATTTGCATATGTTAAGCAAATGCATGGTAATCTCACAATTTATTAGACTCATATTGAACGCGTAAAATGTGTTTGAATATGTTATGCTAAACAAAAACAACAAAACGAAAATGCATAAACCATTAGTTTTCACGGAATGTTCAATAAACTTTTACATTCATACAAAAAAAATATATCAACTCAACGTTATGTAGAGTTTTCGGAATTTTACATTTTAAATTTGAAACTCACTGTTTATATTTCGAAAAAAACATTTCATTTTAAACAGCGGGAATAAAAATTTAATACGAATAAAAATATTTTATTTTCAAGGTATTAACCAAGTTTTTAATGCTCTTTCTGTGTTCAATTTATTTATATTTGGGCCGAATCTATGGAGTGGACTTTATCTTATTTCCTTTTTAGTGTTTAATAAAAAAATATTGATTGAAGGAAGGTACGGCACCAGATACAAACAACCTTTACGGTACCGTATGGTTAGTTATAATCAAAGTTTTTAGCCATATTTTAAGAGGGTTTACTTATCCGAGTAAAGCGGACCGAAAACTTTCTAATCTCACGTTAAATGGAATTCGTTACGATTCGTGTCATTTATTTTTTTGACATAAGTATACAACAAAAACTTTTTTGTTTTGTTTAGCGCAATAATTTTCAAATGCATTTCGTCAGTTATACACGCCTGACAAAATGGATTACACGTCTGGCAGTCAGTCTCTACTTTAATCGAAATATTTTGAGCATTAACAACATATAATATTATATAGTTTTCAAAACAGAAGTTTCATTTACGTGATTGTAAAAGCGAGAAACATATGTCTACTTTTAATTTTTTGAATCAATAAATTAGCTTTGTTTTGCATATTTTATTCACAAACTAATTTAACGCTTAATGGTTTGAAAAGATAATTTATTTAATCTTTTATATAAAAAAAATATAAATTCAAACCATCACGAAAACATAAAACAAATTCTATGAAATGGACGTCTCGATGCACATTAAGTAAACACAATAATTACCTCAAATGAGTAAATTTGGTACTGGGAGATCACGCATAATAAGCAATATATCTTCGGAACGGAAATAGAAAATAAATTAATTATAATAAAAAATAAAACGTTTGCTTACTTAATCTTCATGCCATATGCTTAACTTACATTTAAGACGCATATAATAAAGTCGATGCAATGAATGACAGCCACAAATGGATCGGTAATCTAAAACGAAAGTAAAAAGATTACAAGTATTTGTGATATTGGCTTCCAAGTGATTTTATTTTTAGTAACATTTTGGGCTAATTTTTTTATGGATAGATTATTATGCGTTTCTTTAATAATGAATAAAAATGTGTTTAAGACCTATTTAGTAAACCGGTATTAAGTACGTATGAGCTTTGATATTGGGGTTAACAAAATTGCTCAATAGTTATTAATAACATGTGTAATTTTTTTAGCCTTCTACTAAATTATTTGGTCAACATGGTATTAGCTAAAGCTGTTTTTATCTCAAGGTTTCTTTAGTTGGTTCTGTACGGGTTAGAGTAGATTAACTTTATGAAACCCGAGTATGAACCGAATAACCAGATAATTAATTTTGAAGTATTGGTAGTTTTTTAGTCTTTTTATGAAAATGCGCGAAAATTCTAACATTCAATAATATAAATGTTTGTTTAAATTTATAATTTTTCCAAGTTATAAAACAACTATATAATTAATTTTTGATTAAAAGTTTTTTGTTAGATATCAGAGTGTTTTTTAGTTTAAGTGCTTTAATTTATTTATAAAATCGGTTGTAGGATCGCCGATCCTGGATCGGTATGGGTGTTGCAGAATTAGTTGCTATTCGGTTCGGGTCGAATCTTCAATTAGACGGTTTTTCTCGGGTTACTGAAGTCGTACCCGAAACAGCTTTAGTATTAGCGTCTACGCGCACGACAAATCTGTATATAAAATTTGTTTTTGCATGTTATTATATCGTTTTTTACATACAATAAATATTATTTTCAATTTTTGCATCGAGACAAAAAAATGTATAATATAATAGCGACGGGAAATTCTTACCATATATATAATTAAGTATAAAGAAAACACAATGTCAGTTAAGGTCGTTATCGTAACCGTCACTATCCATGGCATCAGTAATCTTCTATTATCCTGGCATAGATAAATAACGATTTCAGAACATTTTCTCAAAAATTCATTGTCAAATGGAAAGAGTCAGTTTGAGAAAGTGAAACAACGTCTTTCGAAACTGTTTAGAAAACGTGAACAAAAATATTGGATATAGAATTGGCAAATACCGCGTAAATTCCTATCATCATAATGATTGACGATATAATAATTGTGACTGAAAGAGCAGCCAAAATTGACGTGCAAATCAATAACACTGAAAGTAAGAAAAAGCTAATGCTTAATTAATTTTCTTTTATATTAACAAATCTAATCATCAACTGATGCGATGATTATATTTTTAGCTTAATTTTAATAAAAATTTAATCAAACCTTTGTGATTCATGACATTATGAATCTGAAAGGTGCTGGCTGTTAGCGTCAGTATGTAATAAATCTGAAACGAAAAGTTATATTATTTTTGCTAAATCCTACTAATTTATTTTCGCTGCCATATCTTGGACAAACAAGATTCAATTAATTTAAAAGTGCATCGCGAATCTTTCGAGATTAAACTTTTTTTTATTACTTGGCGTTGTTTTGATAAATTAATCGTACGAGTACTAAGTTTTTTAACTTACAAGAAACCTCTTAAATTTTTTAATTAAACTTTTAATTAGAATCTAAGCAAAGCAACGGTCTATTTTTATAACTGTGCCAAATGAACCGAAAATTAATATTAAAAAAGCAAAATAGAATTTTAAAAGAAGAAATAAATTAAATTATTACAAGACGTTAGTTGACAGTGGATATTAAAATTCAAAAGTTTTTATCCAACGCATACGCACAATATATAAATTCAGGGAATCCGTTGACAAGAAATTGATATCAGGAAATGTCAAAAGGGCGCCATTCAATACCAGTACACGGTTTTATTATTCAATTCTGCATTCGCCGTATGAGTATTAATTTAAATTGATAAAATATTGGCGAGAATAAAATCTTTTATTCGCGAAATAAAAGTTTTATGCATAAACGCAATTACGACTACAGTTTCAAGGGAACACAATAATTGTGTATTACATTTTTTACGAATACCGTGAAACAAAAAAGTATTATTTGAAGGTGACTTTGTTGCTACAATTTGTTGTTGTGACTTTTCGCGCCAATGAACAAAAGCTAGAAAAACTAAAAATAAATAAAACCAATTTCTATAGAGTCTTAGATTATACTACTAGTGGAAAGTCATTTAACGAGTGAGAAATCATTTTCGCATAGACTATCTACAGGATCGGGAAAAATTGATTGAAACTATAGAAATCGAGTTTTTAATATAAGTTTGTAGTGAATAATTTTAAATAGTATATCAAACTGGGTTTTTATTTATTCGTATATTAAATTTAATAATAAATGTGTAAAGAAAAAACAACAAACTAATTTATAAAAAAGTAAAAGTATTTAAAATTCACTGAATTAATTTTTAATGCTTAAATTTATACATTGTAAAATAAAGTTTTTAAAAATCCGATTTTAAACAAATCAATTACTTTTTAAAAATTAATTTATATTTAGTAGTTAATAAATGTCAATAAAATTATCGTTTTAGAATTCTAATTTTAAACAAAAATTATCTAAAACTGGTAAAAAAAGTGAAGGAAAATTCCTGTATTAAAATTCTTCATAAATTAAGATAAAAAATTTCAAAACCTTTCAATTCCCAATAATAAGCATTGATTAGATATTCGAATTATGACAATTCAATGCAATATTCTATTACATTACGTAATAAAATGTTTTATTCAGTATTATTGCATACCATGTGCACGTGACTATTGCACACAGCGTTGGATAATTAATTTTTTCTACAAAGCACCTCAATTTTCACCAAAAAAAAAATTCCTTCAGACGCAGAATGATTGATGTATTGATCTGTATTACGCAAAAACATTCACGTCGTTTTCCCCGAGAGACCGTTTGCGCTAACCCTTGAAAAAACTTCTACTTCAAAAAAAAATTTACTACGCATTTTAGATGGAAATATACAATTTGTTGAACAAATAAACCAAACGGTAGTATGACGTTCTTTACGATACGGTAATTGCTTTCAGATGTCGAATAATGATAATAGTAATAATAACATGGTAGTAAAATTTGTGTCAATTACTATTCTTCTTTTTTCGTATTTAAAAATCGAGTAATAAAATAAATTAAAAATGCGTATCAGTCAATCAGAAGAAAAAACTTCATTTAAAATAACGTTTGAAGGCTTTTCGCCTGAAATTATAGTCATGTTTTACAGTACATTTTCGTGGCATAGATATGAAGGTCAAGTTTAGTGGATATACGAAACGAACACATAAACCGAATTAAGCCACAGATAAAAAACAATTATTATCTACGGAATGGTACTGGGAGTTACTGATGATACCAGCGATTCCAGTGAGTACAACCGTTTGAAATCCATTTTTAGGGATAAACTGAAATTGATTGCTAGTCAATTCGCCCAATCAATTACAATAATAGACTTTTTTCGGGCAATAAATATGACCTAAAAATATTTTTCTGTTCAATGCAGTAAAGCTTGGTGATTAAATGCCGTATCTTTATTTTGTCTACCGTTTTGAAACAAGAAAAATAATTTAAATGATATAAATATATTTTTGTACAATGCATTGCGCGCCACGACTTATTTTATCCGAGACATTATATCTATAAAATTATAATTTATTTGCTCCCATAAATCAGATAAAAGCAACAAACGACAACAACAACAAAAAAAAAGGGTAAAATAATGAAAACAAACTATGAATTAAATATGAATAACAGAGTCGGGAAGAAAACAAATGAATTCGTTCGAAAATTTAATATTTATCATTACGCGCTATATAGGTAATCATTCGAACATAATAATTAGGCGCAACATAATTAACCCTATTATGCACATGAGTGAGTGTGAGCGCAAATATTTATTCATTTAATGATCCGTCGTCGGGTAAACAAGTTTTTTTTATTCAGTGATATACGTGCATGTATATAGATATGTAATTTAAATATATTACGAGTTATCGCTCAGAAAATTCGGGCTTTAAAAAAGTTCAACTATTATCTTATTTCGCGAACAAAAAAAAGAGAGATTTATGTCACGCGAAAAACAATGGGAAAAGTCGCCTGTGATATGACTGAATGAGTTGGTTAGATAATTTACTTATTCACTCGCTGTAATCATTTTCATGCATTACACATACACACTCCGAGCGAATCATTTTTCAAATACGCGCAATTTTTCTATTTTATAAGAAAAAGGAGGAAACAAGAACGACACATTCGTAGAAGCTTCCAATTTTTAGGTTAATGTGCCAAATATATTAGTTTTTATGTAAAGACTGCAAAATGCCAAATCTTTTTGTGAATATAAAACTGCGAACAGACAGACGGACAGGCAGACATGGTCAAATGCATAACTGTACTTTTTTGTAAAAAAGTGAGTTAAAAAATTGAATGTGGAATTGAATTACTAAACTATTTTTAGATCTAGCAAACTATATTAATTTTTTTCTTCTCTCTCTTTTTTGGTGCCTAAAAACTATTATACAGGAAATCTAACTTGAGGTGACTATGAAGCGGCGAACAAAGCCGCTATTCATCGCAAATGATTTATACGATCAAAAGAAACGATATATCAATTACTCTCGCATATCTTTTATGTATATTCTTTTTCTTGTCGGGATATAAATAAATGGTCGACACCGCACACTAGAATAACGTGACTAAATAAAAGGCAGCATGAAATTAATTCAATGGACAAAAAGCTAGGCTATCGTCTAAACTGAAAGAACGATAAAGCCAAAATGCTTACCACCGTTCACTTAGTTCACTGAGTAATACCGGGAAGAGAATAGTGTCGACAGACCGTTAAGACTAACTGCGTGAACTGCATATTACTTTTTTATCTTATTTTTCCGTAAAAATAGTTTTATGAAAAATAGTTTGTTATTAGTGTTAAGCACTTCGATTCCCAGTTGGAAGAAAGAGATAAAAAAGTTTAAATAGTTAAGTTAAACTGTTAAACTGGGTATCGAATAATAAATCTTTTAAATTTTAATCCAAACGGTAAAAATGTGGTGAATTACTAGGTTATCAGTTTCCTGATTTAAAACTGCGTAAAATGAATAAAAAAATTTCTAACAATTAATATGCTGTGCAGTAGTGTTAGTTCAGGTTATTTTTTCTCGAGTTATATAAAAGAAAAAAGGAGATGAATAAGAACATAAAAACGATTAAATTCATACGGTAAACATATTCTAAAAGATTAAAACGAGCTGAAATTTTTTGAAAATTGATTGGCATCTGTTGCATCAAATCAACAAATATTACTAAATAAAAAATTTTCCTAACACAAAACACATGATGTGCACGAATGCCATTTAATATGAGTTTTGTCTGTTATTCACATGCTTTACTAAAATATAAGTATTTATAGCATCAAAACTTTTTTGTTTTTAAAATAATGTTAAAATTAGGCGTTAATAATATTCCAACAAATTAATAAAAACCAAGCGCTAATAACTTGAAGAAGTGTTTTCATGTTTACAATTAAGTTATAATTTTAAATAACAAATTTAACAAATCACTATATAATACACTCATAGAGAGCTCACTTTTCTTAGGTTAATGCATACTTATGTGAGAAATACTGTATATTGGTTTTAAACAAAAGGGCAAAATTTAAAAATTCTTTTATTAATATAAGATAGCGATGAAATCTCTTTATTAGTATAAAAATGCGAACACACAGGCGGAAAGACATATTCAATCAATAAGCTCTTCTTTTTTAGTAAAATAGTGTGTTAAATTTTTTTAAAAAAATATACATAAATTCAAGAACACTAACATGAAATTTTTTTCTAAAGTAAACTAGAAATGGGTTGCGAAAAAAATGTTTGACACACATACGAAATAATGCGAACAAAACGTAATAAAGATTAAATAACAGGCAGTTAAGTTAGTTTAGTTAGTTAGCAAACACACACACACACACACAGAGCTAAATTGAATTATGTAAAAAATTCTGCCGCAAGAGAAAAAAAATTATACAGTAATTATGATTAACTCACCAAAGTATAAACTGCAGACACCATAGACCCACTTCTTAATGATTTGGAGAAACAGCAAGAGGTAATTAGCACCATAACTTAAATATTTTTTTGCTGCAGATATACTGTTTCAATTGTTGACCGAAAAAAACTTTAAAAAAATTAGTTTGCTCATAAGCAAAGGGTGTTTTTTGATGGTCTCTAATCAAGCGAAACAACGGTACGATGCTAACTGTTTTTCGGAACAAACTAAAGAAAAGCGATGGGAATAACTGATTCTTGGGTGATGAACCAATCGATAATCAATGGCCTGCTAACGCATGACTTTTCTTCCCGTATCATTACTGTATATCTCGGTTGACTATGAGTGGTGTGCGTGTGCGCGCTTTCAATTGCGTATCTATAGCTAAACCAAAACTTAATAATCAAACCGAACAAAAAAACAAAGTGCCACAAATAAACAAAATTAACTTTTTATTGTTATAAGCATACAAGGGAATCGCTCATTTAAACATAATTAAAACATATATTTATTATATATAATTAAAATTAACTGTTTTAAGTTTAAAGCGCGATTAGTAACCTAATCTGTCGGATGCATTAAAGCAGTTATTTTAGACATTAGTACGAAAAAAATTATCAATTAATCTTTAAACTAAAACCAAACAAACATATTACGGTACTAGAAAATATTTTTATTATTGTTTTAGGAATTATTTTCTCTTATGTTCTAAGTTCGTTCGAAATTACCTTGAAGTTAAAACTTCTTTTTTTATTGAGCAAAAATAAAACACTTTAAGCTCTAAAATCAGAAACGTATTATATATATAGTCTTTTACGTTAACCTCATTTTCAAATTCAATAAACCGAAACGTAATGATTATTTCTTTGGACAATTTGCAGTCTAAAGACAATCTACAGAACGCTGTTTAAGTAAAAAAATAAAAATAATAATACAAAAATAATTATTTCGAGTCTCACATAAAAAAAACGTCTGTCTGGTGGATTTTTTTTGGCTGATCATTACAAAGTACAATAAAAATAAAAAAAATAAAACAAATCAAGTCTACAATCAGTGTAATTAAAGTTCAGTTTTGAAAAAAATATAGCGAATTAAATGTAAAGAAAAAGACCTAACCCTGAATATAGTTCGATAAGTTTTGCGATATAAATAGTTTTAAACAATTATATAACTTTTTTAAAAATTTAATTGATAACATAAAAGATCACAATGGTATATATTAAATTTTTGTTTATTTTTTAGTGAACCACCTCTTAAATAAAATAAAATTTTTCAATTTTTTTTCTAGCAATAGTTATATCTCTTTTAGTAACTAAAGAAAAGCCGTAATATATCAGCAATTTAGTTCTTGCTAGTGATATACTTATCGAAATATTGTTTATTCTTCGCCGCAACGCTTTTGCTCAAACCAATCTTCTTGTAGCAGTCAAGTATCGACACCGCATCCGACGGCACAATAGCCATGGTCTGTTCGCAAGTGCCGCCCAAATACTGCGGCAAATAGTTATCGTGGAAGTGGTCGAAAATCTGCTTCCTTTCCGAAAACTTGTCCACCAATTTTCGTTGCGTGTGTTTAAGTGTCTTACGTACCAATTGATTGGTGTTGTAGTGGATGATATAGCGACACGCGGGGAAGTATTTGATCGTTTTGATCAGATGGAATACCAGGTCCAAGTTAGCCAATCCGGAATTGCTGTAATCGATTACCAACACCCATCGTCCGTTACCATTGATTTGCTTGTCAAACTTGTCGATCTGATGCATCATAAACCGTTTGGCTAATTTTCCCAACTGCGACAGTTTACGGTCCACGCGGAAGAATAGCGTCAAATTACCGTCTTTGTCCTGATTGTATGGAAATATGGATCCCAATTGGTATAACTCCGATGGGAAGTCGCTGTCAACGGCGTTCACAAACTTTTTCGCTTGTCTCCACTTCAGTATTTTGAGTATCACTTCAATCGCCTTTTCTTCGTTCATTTTTTCGATAAAAACCGTATACTTGATGAGCCATCCGTCACTGCTAATACTTTGGATGTCATTTTTGGCGTACAAATTAGGATTCTTTTCGAACTCTTCGATTAATTTATTGCTGACGTTACTGAACGTTTGAGCCAACTCGAACGCAGACATTATGATTATAATTATCTATAATCCGTCTCACTTAATATATATATATATATACTTTAATGACTAACTATTACTTTGTAAAAAATCGTGTGTCATAAAACCCAGACAACGGAAAAAAACTTCAAACACAAAAAACCTGATGTCTCGAAAACTGGGTAAGAAATACTGGATGCAAATTCAAAGCGACTGAACGCTGCGATGACAGCGAGAAGAATAACCTCAATCAAACATATTTCGCAGTGTGTTCAGTGTGTTCAGCTGCGTTCATATTTCCCTAGTTTAAGCAAACTGGCGTTTAAGAAACTTTTTTTCGGCATTACGTTATAGAAATGATTCACGTAAGCACGAAAAACCAGTTTTTTGTTTCCTAATCTATCTGCCTTTGCTTGGCTTCATTCTGCGTGTGTTTGTGTGTGTGTGTGTGTGTGTGCAATAAATAGTATGGTTTACTCGTTTATAAAGAGTTAAGAACAGAAACAAACGACAACAAAATAGAGAAAAGTTTTTTGGTTAAATACATTTTTTTTGTTGCGTTACTGATTGACAGAAGCATTAATTATTTCCTTTTTCCTCTATAGACAAATTATTTATGTAACACTAGTTTAGAACGGCTTTAACGGCACTGAATAAATGGATTTTGTACATTTCCACAGCTTCGCCAGTATTTCCTTGAATAAGAAATTTTACATAATTTCTGTCTCATTAAATGGTGTAAATAAGACAAATATGGAATATTGATGTGACTAACCTAAATGCTAGTAAGAGTATTAAGGAAAAATACAAAATGAACAATAAAAATCTTTAGTAAATCAATCGAAACTTTAAGTTGAGAAAACTGATTAATTTTTTAAAAACAATTTATCTGTTGGTTCAGATTTTTCCACTTTATTTGCCGAATTGTTTTTCGTTTATTTTTTTAAATCGAAAATCATTCTTTTTCATTTGGTCAGTACGTACAGCTTGTTATTTATTTAGGTTCACTACTGTAATGATTAAAAAATTTATTTTTCGTTAACCACACTCATTCAGTACATTTGTTGCCACAAGTTTCCTATCACGTATGACTTCGCATAGATAGCATCTTAACAAAGTTTTGCCCTTTCAAAAGGAATTGCATACAATCCAAGGTCATTTAAGCACACGATTCATCCTTTAATTTTGACGTACAGGTAAGCCATACTCAACAAAACAATGTTGGTTAATGCTTAATTTCGGTAATAAATCTTAATGTAAAATTTTACATGGCATTCAACGGTTTCAAAAATAAGTTTGGCATTATTATGTAGAACCGAATTTAAAAGAATTTTGTTAGTGCGTGCGCTAATTAAAAAGTACTATTGTTAATGACGTATTTATGACTGGCTAATCCGATTAACGTTCGGTTAATTGTTAAAACTTTTTTTTAGTTCAATATAATTTAAATTCAAAGGATTTTGTAACAGATGCTCTTTTTTAAAAAGAAAACATGGCTCATAAATAATCCCTGCATTTAAGTTAGAGTACAATTCGGAAAACTAGCGTACAAAAGGGCATATAAATTAGAAATAACTTAAGATAAAAAATCTGTGCCAGAATTTGTGTAATTATTATCTGTTTTTTTGCTTGATTTTCGTTTCAGCTCTAAAAATAGTTTTATTTTTGCAAATCTTGCTCTAATCCCATTTAATTGAACAAACTTAATTAAAGCTTTTATTTCGGATGGGAAAAATTTTTAATTAATTAATTACAGTGGTTTTGTGCAAAAAAATGTTGAATTCTAAAAAAATGTGATTCATTTTTTTGGCGCACCAGATTAAATCTAAATTAAATTGTATCTGTAAATACAATGTGTAAAGAAGTAGCAGCTGCTCTATTCTATACGGTGGTAAACATTTAACAAGTTTTGTTTTCGGTTTAGTTTTGTTTAGTAATTTCGCAATCGAACTAAAAATATGAAATTAAATTAATAAAAACGAAAGGCAATAATTACCTCGAAGATTGGTACGTGCTTTTCTACAGCTACACAAATTTATTCGATTTAATTTATAGATATTTTTTCCTACGAAAGCTTTTTTGTACTACAATGCAGTGGTTTTCAAACATATGGGTTTAGGTCCGAACAGGTTCAAGTTCATATAAATTAGGACTTCGGACTTTTATAAAAAAAATTAATATGCTTAAAATATAGTTTTTAATATTAAATCATTCAAAAAATGTATATACGCTTGCTTTCGATGAAAACGTGTTAGTCATAATTGTATAGATGTAAAATACGAAATTCATTATTGCATAAAAAAGATGCAATACTAATAAAGTTAAGCGTTGTTTACTTATAATTATTGCAAATGAGTCTAGAGACCAGGTTCATGGACCACCTTCAAACACCAGGATTTAGTCCAATTCTTTTAAAATCTTAAGGTTCAGGTCCTAAAATGGTTTGAGAGTCCCAGTAACAGGTCTGGGTTTTTGAAAGAAACCTCAAGAATTCGGACCTGTTCATCTAAATCATAGTCTAAGCCTAAAGAATTTATTACAGCGCAAGCCTAGTTTTATAACCATACGACCCAAAATATTTCGATTAAGTTTTGGTCGATATTCATAGTTGGGGAAACTCTGTTTAAAAGAATCAAACTATTATCACGCCTTAAAATCAAACATAAACTATTCAAACTAGTTACAATTGCATAATGGCGAAAGATATTACTGTTGCATTTAATTAAACTTGCAATAATTTTTGATTAAAGTTTTCTAAAAAATTAAATAAGTTTTAATAATGTTTTAATAAGTTTTAATAACGTTTCAAATATTCGGTTACAAGTTATTTTATTATTACACGTTACATTAATTTGTACAAAATTCAAAGAAAAAAACATACGTAGCCATTATAAAGTTTACATTTTCTTTAGGCGGAAATTGAATAAAATAAAATTTAAGGTTAAACAGTTCAATAATATTGAACATTAACTAATGTTCAATTGCGCAAAAGCCTTTAGGAAAATTATGCGTTAATCATTTAAACATTAATATTATTATTACTGTAAATTTGCCACTACTTTACGTAGTATTTATCAGCAATAATTTGGTAGTTCAGTCACACAAAAAGTTTCAAAGAATAACTACTTTCCATATTTAAGATTTACAATATAAAAAACTAAATTAACTTTTCGACATGATTTTTGTCGAAACCATAATCACGCAAATAAAAAAATCGTACAGAATGCATCCATTATGCAATTATTCCAGGAAATTTAAACTTTCAAACTAAAAAACTAAATAATTCGCTCGTCATATATGAATAATTTCAAAACAATTTCTTAATTAAGAAATTAGAAAAAGTTGCTTTTTATTTGGCACACATATACAGGAGTAGTAAAAAAACATATCTTATCACAATTACTAAGTAAAATATGTGTTTACTATAATACTAAGTAAAATATTTTAAGTAGAAATAGGCACGTTAAGTACCACACGGTGTTTGATCTGGAATTATTCTTAAATTTAATTTTCTTTGAAATTTTCTATCGATTTAGACTAAAAGTTCAAAATTCTATCTTATTTAATATTGGATTATATAATGAGAACGAGAATAAATTTTGTTAAGCCGTTTAGTGATATTTTCCGTGCTTTAGTTATGTGTTTTATTAGTTCGTCACAACATAATAATTTATGACTTCGCAATCAATTATAATCGCTAACTATAAGCAATAAAAATTTTGTGCAACTAAAAAATTATAAACTAAAAACCCAAAATCCATTCTAATACAGCTTAATTTGGGGGTCAGTCGCTGGTATCGTTTAATTGAATCTTAAACTTATGGGTATCTTTTAGGAATATTAACCGCCAAATTAAACACAAGGATGAATTCTTTGGTCTGTCTACTGATATGAATATTATAAAAATGTTCGTTAATTCAAACTTAAAACTTCTGAAAATAAAAACCCACATAATAAAAGTAGTTTAAAATATGGTTTGAATATAAAAAAATATAAACTTTGTGAATGTTTGTGCTTCAGTTTTTGTAGATAACGAGTTAAGGGAGATAAAAAAGATAAAAAAACTAAAAATAACTCATTACTAGAAAATTCCCTGATTTTTTCAAGTTTACAAAATCTAAATTATCTATTTTTAAGTGGTTAAATGCAAAAAACATTTAAATTCACTTTATTTCTATTGACGTCAATTAATTCTTTTTTCATAGAATTGATTGCAAAGCATAAACATCAAATTTATTATTACCAATTTCGAAGCTATAGAAATATTGTTTACGGTACTTATTTTTGATTTAATTTTGTCTTCGATCACTCACTGGTTAGTGTAAAACATGAAATTATATATAATTTTTTTGCGGTTTGTTAGACAAATCTAAGAAATTGTATGGAGTAATTAGCTAAAAATAAGTTATTTCACAGATTTTATAAATTAATGTAAATAGATAATTTTCAAAAAGATTTTTAAGCTTTTGGAAATTTTTACTCAAATTCGATTAGTATTATGACCCATCTCCAAAATATTTTTTGATAAAATTCGTTAGTTTTAGTATTATTAAAAATTTTTTATTCTCATATACTACAGGAAAAAAGTTTTATCCGAACTGAATAAAAAATTTAAAGTATAAATAAATAATCAATAGAATATTCATTATTTTGGCAAAATAATTATAATTATATCTAATTTTATCTACAAAATAAAATATTTTCTTTGCTTCAGTTATCAATAAAAAATAGTAAAATAAGCTTAATCATTATTTTTGCCTTAAATAAATATACAATTAATAAAGTCAATATTACCGTATTTTACGGACTATTGCCTGCGGGCTATACAAGAAAAAAAGTGAAAATATTTAAAATATTTACTAAACGTGCTATAATATGGTTGCGGGCTATACAAAGAATTTTTTCAAAAATTTTATTAAAATTAATTTAGATATTAAAAACCTTCAAACTCACATCTGATTCCATGTTAAATGCTTCCAGTATATTATTGTATTATATTAAAAAATTTGATCTAACTCTTTCTCAATGTCCCGCTGTCAATTTCTCAATGTCTGGTATATTCACTATTTTAACGAGTTAAGTGTTTTATTCTTATACTCATCATATGGGTCGATACAGTTTAATATGGACACCGCCGAACCCACTTTCGAATACATACTACTTTTTAGTTTATTATTTAAAAATATTTCAAAACTTTTCTAAAGCACTATTATACTATATTACGTGGAATTTATATTAATGTTTGAAATCATCCAAAAATTTTACTCGAATTCCTTGCAACATTATAAAGCATTCAAATCAACAACGCAGAAATAGCTAAATATGTTTCAAAATCAAATCATACTAAATTAAAAACTTTTTTTATGAATTTTTTTTGGGTATTTCAAAACTAAAAATTGAAAGTCTAAGAACTGAGTTTTTGGAGACGCCTAAAAATAATTTTTCATTTTGTAATTACACCGATGTTCTGCGCGTTGTTTGCGAAGATGAAAACCTTATTACTGTTTCCACTTTATATTAATGCTAAGAGTTCACATCATAGAGACCGTGTGCTTGATGGACCCAGCATAAACTGTTCAATTCAAATAAAAAAGCTTTGATATAATCCAGTGAATGGCATGTTTATTTTAGCCGTCAGAATGTGGCAATCAAGTATTCATACTCAATGGTTTACGGACAATCGGTACAATCGCAGAAACGACTAGCTAAATCTAAGTTTGCAGAATTTCGAAATTAGATAGATTTTGAAGGCAGAGTTTATTCTTTGTTGCTCACATTTCCAATCATTCAATTATTTTTCTATTTGCTTCAGTTTATTGAATATCAAGTTATAAACTTTGTATTTATTCGTCTCAAAATGAACTCCGCAATAGTTTCAAGTAATTACACTGTTAAAAGTTTGTTATTGTGCTATTATGTCAATAACAAAATAGATTTAAGCGCTTAATGTCATGAGCACACGTTACACATGATATAAAACGCGTGATTTTTTGTTTTTTTTGTGTTTTCTTCGTTTCTTGTCATATTTAGAAAACTTTAGATAATTATACTGATACGATGATAATTTATGCTTATTAAAACTGCACCAAAAAAAAAAGAAAATCAAAAGAAATATATAAATTTATTCAGTTAATTAAAAATTTATCGCTTATTTTTTATCAAAGAGTTTCAAAAAAAATTAAATTATATATTTAAAAGATTTGAATTTTTCATGTCATATTAAAAAATGTTATTTGCTTTTTATCGCTTTCATGTTACTATTTGAGTCAAAATAAATTAAACTGAGAAGTAACTGTATAATATTTTCTATAAGAAAATTATCTAACCTTTGCACGCTATCATTTTACAGTTATTCGCTAGATTTAATATAAAAGCCATAAAACTGGGATTTTTTTCAATTAACCGTTAAATATGTCTAATTAATGCCAAATTTTATCTACAGGTTTATTGTTTTCAATAACAATCACAACGAACCCATTTTGTCGTTCGTCAATGCTTGCTTGTTAATAACTTTGTTTTTTATTATCATTATTTTTAAAAGATTACTAAACAGTTTTTCAATAACATTTTCGATGAAAATTTTGTTTTTAACCGATTAATGTTATCATTAATCATATGTGTTGAACAATAAATAGTTATCCTTTTGATAAAGAAATAACAAAAGAAACTCATTTAGCGAATCCATTAATAAGGATTTGAGTAAATAAAATTCTTATACAATGTTTTTAATAAACGACTATTGACTGGAACGGAACGTTTAGTTCACACCATTTACAATAGACGTTTAGATTTTTGTACGCTAATCTCGGCATTTATTAAATCATTAATAAGGCCTTGAATGTAGTTAATTAACGATTTGTTAAAACCATGTATGTATTGAAATAAAATCTTTATATTCGGCGTTTAGAGAAAAAATATTCTTCATACGTAGAGATGTTCATTACCGGTCACGATAAAAAAAATTGATCGGCGGTCATGACCGGTATTATTATCATGACCGGTAAAAAATGAACAAAATCGGCGGTCAAAACCGGTCATATATAGCATTCTTTTTTAATCATATAATTTAATGCACAATTTACATTTAAAAGAGAATTTTTATTAATATAAAAATTTTTCTTCTATATCTCCATTAAAATACAAAATCATTTCCATAGATAAAGTTTCTTCAAGCATACGGCAACGTTTAGAATCTTGAATGTCACGTAGTTTACTAAAGGATCGCTCAGCTTCTAAACTATTTGTCGCAATACATAAATAATCAATAGCAATAAGTGATAATTTTGGATAAATAATTACACAACTTGACCAATAATTAAGAGGATTAGTGTAATTTGTAGGAGAATCGCTAAGTATATATAAATCAAAATCTGATTTTATTTCTTCTAATGTTAGTTCCAAAGAAATATAATTATCAAACAAATCCAAATAAAATTCTAATTCCTTTGGTAGTATATTTTTTAAAAACGGATCAAATATCATTAACTTATTCAAAAAACCATTTTTTCCAAAAACATTTTTGTCACAATTACGTTCATAAGTTGCGTTCCATTTAGTTGCAATAGCAGTTTGAAATTTATTTAATAATAATTTAACTTCTTTTTGAGTTTTTAAGTTTAGTGATTCAGTTTGGCTGACTATTTGCATTTTAAAAGCATTTAACAGTTCTTCATTTACAATTCTATATATTTGATAACTGTTTCCAATGTTTTTTTCAAGTTTTTTTTGAATACATTCTAAAGGCTTAAGATAAGATTGTATACTTTTAAGAATTGAAAAACATTT
>JAQIXJ010001860.1:0-18208 GCA_034700185.1 Phthiracarus laevigatus | reverse complement strand
TATCAAACTTTCTATTCAATATAAATTAAAATCGGTGTTTTATTACAATAAAAAGAATGCATAAACAAATATATTTATAGTTAGCGTTGTTTTTGAGTATACTATTAGATTACAAACCCTAAAAATTCGTTCAAATTTATTTTATAATTATGAATGGAAATTAACGTTATTACATATCTATTTGCATAGATTTTATTTCACATTAATAATTTTTTTGAATGACTGCAAAATCAGATCATGTATTAATATGTATTTGTATCTGTCCGTCTGATACGCTTTTATATTAATAAGGGGATTATAACCAGACATCGGATATTTGGAAATTAAAAATTGCAAAATTTGATTGTTATTTGGGAATAAAAAGTTCAATTTTTGTTTGTTACAAAAATATTTTGAATTTTAATCTAAAAATACAATTTAATTATAAAAAACTAATATAATTAGGATAAATCACTAAAAAATAACATATCGAGTTCATAAGTTGTTTTTTTTGAATTAATTAAGTTTTTGTTTCTTGAAGTTTTCCCTTAAATTTTAAACTTAACCTTTGTTACTTTTAAAATAGAATTTTGCATAACAAGAAAAATGTGTAAAGTAAATATTTATTTAATTCCACAAACAATTCAAAAATAATTTTTCATTTTCTCATTTAAATTCACTGATCACATTGTAAACACTCTTTTTGTGTTAAAAAAATACGTGCTTTATTGATTTACTTTGTGTAATTTAACAAATTTGGGGATAAAAACGGCGTACATATTGGGTTGTTAAAACAAGTTTTACAAATTTTTGATTGTTTTTTTTTGGAAAATTTGGGATATTCCCAAATATCCGATGTCTGATTATAACGATAGGGAACACACTTTTATTGACATTAATCTGGATGAAAATGTAAATTCTTATTTATATTAATAAAGAGATTACAAGTAACAAAATAGCCAAAATTTGTCGAAATTGGCTAACAATTGGTAAAAAATGGCCTAAATTCGTAATTCGTAACAATTTTTACGACATTACGATCTGCCCAGCCTTTTCCTAACTCTACTATTTTTATAACTGAAAAATAGCTATAGAATAATACTGAAGACAGACATGGATTAACAGTATTTAAGGAAATCTATAAAACTAGTGTTCTAAAAATCTAATTTATGATATTGGATAAGTTAATCCAAACTAATTTATTTGCTAAATAATTATTGTTATATAAACGTGTATTTTAAAAGCTTGTGATTGTAAACACACATTCAATAAATCTTAATATTATGACATATAAAATAGTGAGTTAACAAATTCTGCATTGATTTTCTTTGAAATAATGAAATTATTAGCGATAAGAATTAATTCTAAAGATTACGTTTATTTTTTTTATAAAAAAGTAGGCTGAGATAATGATTTAATTAGTTGAATAATAAAATTATTTACTATTGATAACTGTTGTTCGTTTCTCGAAATAAATAATCTTTTGAACACGAGAAAACTTTATTCGTATATTTATATTTATTATATTTTTAGTTCATTTTTAAAAAAAAACTAGCTTATGGAATCGACCTTTTGTCCATTCTTCTGTATGTTCACAGTTTACTTTAATAAAGGGATTTCATCAATTTTTCATATCAACTAAAATACCACACCAGTTTAAACATACTATTCGTTAACCCTTTATAGCTTTTATAACGTGTCATATTGTTTATAATACCAGTAAAATATATTGTTTCATTTCTTGAGCGATTTCTATATATATTGCTTAATTGTCATAAAAAATTTTTAGCTCACTTTCTAGAAAGTAGAGCTTATGGATTTGACCACGTCCGTCCGTCCGTGTGTCCGCACTAGCTCGAACACTGAACTTAGCACGTATTTTATATAAATTAAGTTTGTTCTTCTAGAAAACTGTAGACTAAGTTTATAAATACACTTTATAAGTAAATGAATAAGCTTAGATAAAACTATAAAAGTGAGCTCTCTATGAATGTGTCGTTCTTGTTTTATATTGTTTATGATATTGTTAAGTAATATCGCTGAAGAAGTATATTTTAGTACTATACGTGACCGTGACGGACATGGAATAAAAATTTCAGAATATTATATACTGATAAAGCGATTTCGGAACTTAACAATCTTAGTTTTATACTAATATAATTATGCATAAATATGCATAAATCTACAAAAGTGAGCTTTCTATGAATGTATCATATCGTTCCTGCTTAAAGTTGTTTTTTAATACTAATCAAACCGTTGAAATACAGTGTTTAAAGTAACAGATATTTCGAAAACCTAATATTAAAAATTATTTAACAATAATATTTTATAATATATTCTCGCTTAAGAATTAATTTGTGCCAATTATTAAACTTCAAAAGTTTTACTTACTGTTAAACATTATTCAAGTCTCAATGCGAACGTACCATATATTTAAAACTTTTCATAACATTATTTTAATTATTTTACATTATAAGCAATATATTTTTGTATCAACCTATCGACCACTTATTTAATTTAAAACACTAATTTCTATAACAAATTTGTTGTTTTTTTTGCATTTCCTAATATCAGTATCCGCGCTTAACATAATTATTTCCTTCGTACGAAATATTAGAATACATATTTTAAGTTTTTTAGATTTGTTAAAAACTTCTTGGGGTAAAAATAGCGTTACTTTAATTAAGGAAACTTAATTAGTATTCGCATCATAACCTTCAAACAGGTTTTGATTTACGTTCAAAACGATTTTAAAAGCTTATGTCTTATCATACAGTATACTATTTTTTAATTTCTAGTGATGTGGATTTAAAATTTCTAATCAAAGAAATGTAAATATTTTCGTAGCATTAAAAGCGAGCAATAAATTTAAAAATATTGTCGTTCGAGTCGTTACGCAAACGCATATAAAATGAGAATAATTAACATTATTTCCTTAAAGCATACAATTTTTTTATGCTCAAACTACATAAGAACTAGTATCCAATCAAGTTTCTACTCCAAAACATCAAATACTGGCAATGGATAAAACGAAACAAAATCCAAAAGTAGTACTAATATTGAGCGGCAAAAGAAAATCTGGAAAAGACTATGTGGCGGATATTCTGGAAAAACTTGTGGCAAATATGGTTGTGATGCGTATAAGTGCTCCTATAAAAGAGCAATTTGCAAAATTGAATGGATTGGATTTTAACAGATTGTTAGATGCGACCAAATATAAAGAGAATTATAGGGAAAAAATGGTATTGTGGAGCGAAGCGATTCGTAAAACCGATCCAAACTATTTTTTACGAATTGCGATCGAAAATACAAAAGCTAAAGCATTTCCGGTTTGGTTGGTCGCTGATGCGCGCAGAACCTGTGATATCCAATATTTTAAGAACGATATTTTTCGATCCGCAAAAATTATTACGGTTAGAATTGATGCGAGTTTAGAGGCGAGAGCGAAACGTGGATGGGTTTATACAGAAGGAGTCGATGATAGAGAAACCGAATGTGGTCTCGATTTGTACAATCAATGGGATTTTTTAATAAGCAACGAATCAACCGAACAACAATTGATCTCTAATTTAGAACCTGTTATCAGAAAAGTTAATGAATATTGTAATGGTATAAATTAGTTCAATATTTTTTAATATAAAATCATTTTATAATTAATAAGAAAAACTGCTATTTTTCGGTGCATTCTGATTATTTGTTTTCATTCAATAGACGTATTCTTAGTTATTTAGAATTCAATAGTTTACACTATTTTTATATTTGAAATCATACTTAAATTAGTTATTATATTTTTTTATTATTGTAATCATATGTAAAAATGTCAATGAGAACGACATTGACTTTGTAGACAATATTATTATATTACAGTATTACATTAAATTTATTGTTAATCAAACACACGTTTCATGTTAATCAAGTTTGTAATAATCATTTCGGACAATAAATCTATAGAAACCCAAACAACAAAATCAAAGTTTACTTTAACAGCATAAGGTATCGAATCAAAAGCAAAATTATTTGTTCGCTATCAAAATAACATCTTTATCGATGTCATTAACGAATATTACTGTTAACATCACAATAAAGTTAACAATTGAAATTGTATTTGCTTACGGATTTTTATGTTCGAAATTCATTACATTAAAAATAACTCCTGAAGTATCTATTATAATAAAAACACGTAAACCAAACACACAATTTATAATGCAATATTTATACAACATTTTAAATGAATAATAAAATTTTTGAAACTTATAAAAAGCTGAAACGAAATATTCAGTTGAAAAGTTTTTGCATAAAAAGTTTAATTCGATGTTCCGTAAAAATTGGAAGAAAATCTTAAATATCATTAACTCTTTTTTATTTAAATTCCTTAAATGCTTCAGACATTAGCGTATGTGGTCATTGTATTCACACCATTAGTCAATTGTCGCACATTTCTGGTGACAACATCAAGACAATTACAAGACAGTTTAAGATCTGTTAATCCAGGAGACACTATACAGTTAAGAGATGGTTACTACACTGGAAATTTTGTTGCCTCAAGAATAGGGCAACCAAACGCTCCAATACGCTTAATTGGTTCTCAAAGAGCGATACTTTCAAATAATGGAGGCGTTGGACTCTATGTTACAGGACAGTACTGGTGGATAAGAGGCTTTTCAATTCAGTTCAGTTTATCCTATTATACATAATCAATTTATCTAATGTTATTTAAAACTTTTTACATATATCATGCTTAATTATTATTATTTTTGTTAATTAGAAATACAAGAATAGGAATTATTATGTATGGCGCGAGGAATAATGTGGTGGAGAGAATCACATTACGCAACACAGAGGAAGAAGGAATAATTTTGCAGCGAAATAGCGTCAACAATATGATCAGATACATGTCAATTACGCGTACTGGTCTTCGATCCAATGATTATGGATACGGTATTTCGATTGGATCAGACTCTACTGCTTATAACGATTACAATCAGAATAATAACTTTAATAATGACAGAAATATAAATCGTGGATACGATAATAATGATGGTTATAATACTAGATATGATGGAAATTACAATCAAAATGACAGATCAAATGTAGATCGAAGTGATCGAAACTCTATTCTATACAATAGATTCGCCACAGGCTCGTCGTCCGAAGCCATTCATATATACGAGGGAACGTGTTGTGGCGTTATTATAGGTAACTATTTCGATGGACGCACTTTTTCGAACGGAAACACGTTCACGACTGACAATAATAATCTAAACCAATGTTGGGTCGCTGTAAACGGTAATCAGTATAGAATTGAAGCAAATATAGGAAGATATTCTGGATTAGATGGCTTTCAGGTAACTTTGAAACATTGAGTTAACTTTAAACAATTACCGTAAGAATGATATAAATCTAACACAAATTAAAATTAAAACTGTGCACAGGTTTTGATGATTGGCGGTGCGTATGATAACATAAACAATGGTAACATAAACGATGGTAACATAAACGATGGTAACGCAAACGTTTACTTTAGCCCATCAAATAATAAAAATAATAACGATAATAGCAATAATGATAATGTTAAATCAAGTTTAAACCAAAACGATGAAACACTGGCACAAAAACAATTATTATCAAGAAGTTCGGGCACTAGATATTTCGACGATTCCTATAATTCATATAACACAGACATTCCTGGCGGTTGTAATAACGTATTCCGCAGAAACAGGTGCGAACTAAACAACCCTAACGGGTATTGTATTCGAGTGGTTAATCCCAATCGATGTCAAATCACTGTATACTCCGATAACATTGTTACGAGAGGTATTGGTGTGACCAATGTTGCCGTTACGAACCTGTAATTTATGAACCAATCAAACCATCATACTTAACGCTCAGTTAAATCAAACTTTTAACTAATATTCAAATTATGATTAATAGCGTCTATTAAATGTTAGTTAAATAGAGTTTAGTAAACATTTTTGTTTATTTTCATAATTAATTCAAATTAAAACTGAAAATTTTCACTGGAAAATCAATATATAAATTTGAAAAATGATCTATGATTCTAATAATTATAATTACAAATAAATTTATATTGAAAAACCTTAAATTGTAAATATTTAAACTAATTGATCAAAATAACTAAATTTCTAATTATGAAACAAAGCTGAATACGGTGTTTCATTATTTACGTTATAGAACAATAGCAATCATTTTAAGCAAAACTAATATAAAAAATGCAAAAAACAGAACAATAGCAAAGCATTAATCGAAAAATAATACGTAACAATTCATTTTAACTATATGTGATAATTTATATTCAAACAACTATACAATTTGTCGTCAATTGCCTTATTTGAGTTGATTTTTCTACAATATATAAATGCTCATAAGATTGGTTCCTATCATCACAAGTGTTGGAATTTATTTGTTTAATAATGAATAATATTAAAATATAAAAATATTTTCACAAAAATCTGAATAAAAATTTGCACCCATTTCTTCCTAAATAGTTAAACAACACTATTGTATAACCTTATAGGCGATAGCACTGGCAATAGCGGCCATAAATCCTCCAATAAGTCCCCATTTAAGCCATGATTTCGATTTGCTATTATTCTGATTGTTATTACCTTTTTTCGCGCCAGTTTTGTCCAATTCAAGCATACGTTTGTATAGATCTCGTTCAGTGAGCAGCTCTTTCTTTCGTTTTGCTATCAATTTCGATAACTCTTGACTAATTAGTTTAGATTCTGGATCGAGTTTAAGCGCTTTTCGAAGTAATTCAATCGATTCGTCTAATTCTCCCTTTGAAGACAATATTTTTCCTTTTCTGTATAAAGCTTTAAGATTATTTGGTTGAAGAGTTAAAACGGCATCCACTGATTTGAGCGCTCCTTCGAACGCTTCAACTTTTAGCTGAGCGGCCGCTAAATTGTTATAAGTGGTCGAACGAATTTCAATTAACTCATCCACATCTTTAGATGAATCGTCGCTTGTTTTTCCCTTCATTTGTTCGTCAAAGTGTTTTTTCAGTTCATTATCAGCCAATTCCTGGTCCTGCGCGTCAACAAATTTTAATCCACTTTTATAGCATTGAATAGCTGTGGAGTAATCTCCGCGACCGTACCAAAAATTACCCTTTTCTCGCTTTCGATTGCCTGACAAATAATTCATATTAAAAGCACTAATTTTAAAGTTTTTAAAACTATCGAACTTAATAAGATTACGATAGGATTATAGAACTAAAAATGGCATTTAATGCTATTTTTTTTGACTACAAAATTGTCAACAAAATAAAGATAATACGGTATAAATTTACAATTTCTTAAAAAAGTACACAATTTGTAGCGTTAAAATTCTTTGGATAATTCGCATAAATTAAAGAGAAAAAAATAAAATATATAAAAATGATTTTTAAAGTATTAATACCGATTCGAATTCGTTCAGTGAGTGGTAATAAAACTTCATCATTAGGCCATTCAACCGACAATAAGTGTATTTCGCAGTCAAGCGTCGCGTCAGCCGGTATTTCCGGCGGTTTTCCTAATTTACTGAAAGCGAAACGAGACTTAATCACAGCACGAGACACTTCCTTCTGCTCCATCAATGGTATGACTAAATCAATGGCTTGAGTGATATCACTTTCGCCAACGATTATATCAATAGAGTCATAACACTCGGATTCAACGCGTTGTTGTGTGTCATATAATTTGGTGATTAACTTAATGATGGCAACACATCCGCGTTCGGGTCGTGGTTCGCCTGATATTCCTTTTGTCAAAACTAATTTCCTTAACTCTCCATTGTCCAACACATCCAGCCATCCATCGCTGTCCACCGGTTTTTCCGATTTTTTATCCTCAATCACGATATTCTTGGTTTTATACGACTCATCTTTGCTGTCCTCTGCGATAATATCTTCGAGTGGCGGCATATCATCCTCGTCTTCGCCAGTTTTCACAACTTCATCATTATCATCATTATTGATAATCTGGTCACTAATATTGGGTTCAATTGTATCAGATTTACTATTATTGTCGGTTTGGTTATCGTCTGGCGTTGAATCCATTTTTACGGAAAAACACTTTTTTGGTTATAAATTAAAATATATAATATGTCAGAAATATATAAATATACCAATTTATTTAAAATCAGATTCAGTACATGTAAATAATGCTTAAAATTAATTGTATAAATGTGTAACAAAATTTAGTAAAAACAAATAATATGATATATTTCTATAATTTGGCTAAAATCGTTTGGTTGTATTCACATTCACACGCATCATATAACTTCATACTGTATATTAAATACTGTATTTACTTTCTAGAAAGTACTGCAAAATAATAAATCATAAGCAAAACAAGCAAAAAATGTTTGCGGGTGTGAACGGTACGAATAAACCAAACTAAAAATTTTAATAATTAACCATTTGTTTTACGGAAAACGCGAGATAAACGATTTTGTTAAATAAAACTTTGGTTTTAAAAATTAATAGACTTATATGTTATCGAATACACAGAAATATTGATACGGAATATTCAAATATTGATATCACAGTTCATGCTAAAAACACAATATACTCAGATTACAGTCAAAAGATGTGATTTTTGGGAAAATCCTTTTAAATTATCAAAAATAATGGTAAGGATGTCGAATTGGGTGCAGCTCGGATTCGGCAAAGTGGAATATATTTGGATTCCCTGAGTCAAGGGGAGTCCGAATATGTAGGTTTCGACTTGGGGTTTTGCCCAGTTCGGAATATGGAATTATTTTTATCCGGACTGACCGTGAGAAATAGACAGAAATTTCTAATCTACCATATTTAGGAATACCTCAATTAGTCTTTCCATTGTACAGTATATCAGTAATTTTTCTATCGCTGTTCTCTGAATTAAACAAACAAACAAAATCTTAAATTTGTGCTTTGCGGATGTGTTTTAAACAATAACTTACTATTGGCGTTTTAAACGCCAGGTTTTCACTTGTCTTTAAACAATTTCCTAAGAAATTTAGCGTTCTATATGTCTAATCCGTAACTATAAATAGATATTTTGTGACTACAAGTAGGATTTATGTCTCCTTTAATAATAGTATTTTAGTGTGTGATTAAACGATTAACGATCGCGTCGTCGTCTCGAAAGTTTTATGCAAACCTATTGAAAACCATATACTGTATTCGCAAACGTGTCCACCATTTCGCAACTAAACTAAAATGTTCAGCTCTGATAACAAACTCTTGCGCCTCCACTTGACTAATCAGTGATCTTTTCTGTTCTTCCAATCTCTTGAGTGTCGCAACTTTCACTTCATTCTCTTTTTCCAATAATTGGAATTCACTATTCTTTTTTGCGCAATACTCTTCCATTTCTTTGTTATACTTCTCGTAATTTTCGATTTCTTTACGATAAGTTTTAATACTATTTGGCAGATCACTAATACAACTCAACTCATTATCCAATCGATCGATTTCTTGTTTAAGCTTAGCCTCTTCGTTACGCATCGTTGCATATTCCTCGTCAGTACCAAATTTATCGTCAGACAATTTTTGTAATGCTTGTCGCAATTGATTCGTTTTTGAATCGTGAGCGTCATTGAAATCGCTTCCAGCAAAATCTTCCGAAATGGCTAATTTAACCAACTCTTTTTTAAATTTAGGAATCTGTGCAAAAGTAGTGCTCATTTTAAAATTTACAATAATAGAATCGACGAGCCATTCCATTGTTCTCAACAGACTTCCAAGAGATCTGCTATTTGTAAACGATAGAAAATCCGAATGGATATTCGAGTAATTGCAACATTTTGGGCACTTCGATCTCGATTGGAACCACTTTGCCTCGAAGATCGATAAATGAGAATAAAAACTAAATAAAAGTGATTAAATAGAAGTCAGATGACTTTCAAATTGAAAAATGCAAAAAATGATTAAAACCTCAAATATTCGCGTTACATCGCTATTGGTCGGATGGTCGACGATTATTGTTATTATTATTGGCCGAAAGGTCCACAATAACAGAACTGCCACTTCCGGGTGCGTTCATGTTCCGCGGTTTTGGACCGTATTTGCGCGAAGAAGTGGATGACGGCATGCATGGTATCGATGATACACTCATTGAATCCGACGGACGCATCGAATTTCTGGGATGAGATAATGGCTTGTAATTGGTTGGCGGACGTATGCCTGATGGACGACCTTTAACACCATTTGATCCAAAACGACTGTCCATTACTATCAAATTAATAGGCAATAAGTTCTTTACATTTATAATGAGTATGGCTTAACAAAAGACAAGTGAAAACCTGGCGTTTAAAACGCCAATAGTAAGTTATTGTTTAAAACACATCCGCAAAGCACAAATTTAAGATTTTGTTTGTTTGTTTAATTCAGAGAACAGCGATAGAAAAATTACTGATATACTGTACAATGGAAAGACTAATTGAGGTATTCCTAAATATGGTAGATTAGAAATTTCTGTCTATTTCTCACGGTCAGTCCGGATAAAAATAATTCCATATTTGAATAGATCTCGACGAGATCTTTCCAATGATACCTCATTTGTCCCAAAATTTCCCAATAAACTAGGAAAGTTCCATAATTTTATTGTTCTCCATTATACTGTACAGTCCATTTAAAACTTTCTAGACACCTAGCAATACTGTAATAATTTAGATAACATTCCAAAAATACCTTAAAACCTAACGAAAATTGTAAAATAATAATCGAAAAATCACAAAATCGAAAATTCGATTTTGTGGCCGAACGGGGCAAAACCCCAAGTCGAAACCTACATATTCAGACTCCCCTTGACTCAGGGAATCCAAATATACCCCACTTTGCCGAATCCGAGCGGCACCCAATTCGACACCCTTACCTTAAAGTATGAAATCAGAGCACGAATTGTTAAAGAAAAGTTTCAAAACTTAAATCGATTCCAAACATTAAATGCTTAGTTTAGAAACATCTTCAGTTTACTATAATAAACATTGTGTTAAATTTTTTGATAACAATAAAACTTTCTCAGATCTATTCCCGTTTTTGCATATTTTTGTTGCTGTTTCCCTCCTGTTTTAACTAATTTTAGTCCAGGAAAATGCATTCCCTAAATTTAGTAATTAACGATAAGTATAATTATGGGTAAAACGTTCCCATAACCCGTATTGGCGTTCGCATATGTATGGATTGTTGCGCCACACAGTGACATATATTTGTAATATTAATATCACTTAGGATTGCGATATGATTTTGTTATACATTGTACTGTACACTGTACTGGATATGTCTTTAATGAAAATTATACGACATGTCTGAACAACATGATATTTCAATGCTATTTCAACATTTATGATAATACTATTACCATTAATTGTTTCAATATTTTAGTAAATTAAAATTAACGTTTGACGTCATTAGTAGTGATGCGTTCATTTAATAATTAGATGAATGCGCTATTATTATGAGTTCTTCATCAAACAATAATAACAATGATAGTAATGATTTAATAATAGTAAATAATAGTAATAATATTCATAGTTATAATCACGTAAAATTGGCAGCGATGTCAACACCGGTGCTTAACACCACTCATTCATCATCGACGTTGTTATCAGTGCCTAAACTGTTATCACACATGAAATTCGAGCATTTAATGGCAGGCATTGCTGGTGGCGTTGCGTCTACAGTCATATTACATCCGTTAGATTTACTTAAAGTTCGTTTAGCAGGTATTAGTATTATACCATACGTTTCACTCATACTACAGGGGAACATTAATTTTATATTTTAATAAACTAGTAAATGACGGACAAGTGGCGGCCAGACCTCAATATCATGGTTTAGTTAATGCTGTGACCACTATTATTAAACAAGAAGGTTTTAAAGGTTTTTACCGTGGCGTGACTCCAAATTGCTGGGGTGCGGGTGCGAGTTGGGGTTTCTATTTCTTATTGTGAGTATACCAATGTTTATTTTAGTATATTTAATTAATTATACCTATTAATAGCTATAACACAATTAAAGCTCGTATGTTAGACGGAAATAGCCCAGCATTAGGTCCTGGTCGTCATATATTGGCTGCCGCTGAAGCTGGTATTCTTACATTGATGATCACGAATCCAATATGGGTGGTGAAGACTCGGTTGTGTCTACAATACGGTGAATTTAGTGCACTGAAAGTTCCAGCATCTAAACGTTATTCAGGAATGATGGATGCATTGCGTAAAGTGTACCAATACGAAGGTGTTCATGGTCTTTATAGAGGATTTGTTCCCGGAATATTAGGAGTATCGCACGGAGCGCTTCAATTTATGGCATACGAAGAATTGAAAAAATGGTATATCGCTGAAAATAAATTAGAACACGACGCAAAATTAAGCACATTAGCGTACTTGAGTTGTGCGGCTTTGAGCAAACTATTTGCCGCAAGCATTACATATCCGCATCAAGTTGTTAGGGCTAGACTTCAAGACCAGCATAACAGTTATACTGGAATGATAGATGTTGTTAAAAAAACGTGGAGGTAAGATATTTTATTCGTTAAATTGTCTAAGTTTAGTAATAATTGCTAAAACAGTTCGCTTATACTGCGTTGCACTTGTTTTTTATGATTAAGTATTTTCTGTGCTTTTCTTAACGCAAATTCAATTAATCAATAAAACACTTGAGATAGTTTACTAAAAACATGTAAAAAACTTCTTGAAAGCGAAGAAAAGCACAGGAAAACTAGATAAGAGCCGCTAAAATCGTTTTTTGTTGTCAAATTGCTTCCCTTTCGCTTTGGAATTAAGTTTCAGTTCGCTTTCTTTGTGCAAAAAAGCATTTTTTTTATTTCAACTTAAAAATTGAAATAATAATAATGCTTATCAAAAAAATATTAGTTTCTATGCGCTCTCTTTTTATTTTGCATTTTGCTTTTCTATACAAAACACAAATATACACGTAATTCCCTAATCGCTAAACAAAATGAAAGATAACAGAAAACATTTCAAATATAAAATGCATATTAGAAATGCATTTTTGAATTTTCCAATCAATGAAACAATGTATGGTTCAAATGAGCCAATTAAAACATCCATCTGTAGGAATGAACGATTGAGAGGATTTTACAAAGGGGTTAACGCATATCTCATTCATGTCACGCCCAATATATGCATCGTATTGTTTATCTATGAGTCACTATCACCGACTACATCTCAGTCCAAGATATCTCGTCGTTAACAATCACTAGTTTAGACGCATTCATTGATCTATTGATTTAAATTAGTATTAATAATTAATTAATTCATTCATGTTATAGTTAGATATAACAGTACAGTAACTGTCTTTATATATAAATACTGATAATTGTTTTATTTGTTAAAACCTTGTTTGGGTTTAAACAAATGTTTTATATATTCTATTTATTTACGCAATGTATATAATTTATAGAAATTTATAAATATTTACGTTTAGTCAAAAATCTCATATATCATTTAGTTTAAATGATTGTTAATTTGTAACAAAAAAATAACATTTTTTTATCAAAAAGTTGTATATGTATGTAAAAACACGAAACACTCAAACATATTCTCTTTTGCTATATATTTATTATAAGCTACTATAGCGTAAAAAAGTGTTAAATCCATTATTAAGTTTAGTTGACATTTTCTTTTCATCACAATTTAGGTTTGAAGGAGTAAAAGGATTTTATAAAGGACTGTTTCCGAATCTTTTGAAAGTAACGCCGGCGTGTGCTATCACTTTTGTAGTTTATGAGCATACAAGTAGTGCTCTTCTTAACAGATAGACAAATAGATATACAAATTAATCATTTATTTTCGTATCATTTCGATATTGATTGTAACGATTTATTGTAAAAACGTATATACTATATTCTGTACATATTCAAAACAAATTCATATGATTCACTAAGATTTTGTTGTTGGTAATCACATAATTTAATTTGACTGGAGTTTTAAATAAAGAGCAATAAAAATGCGTGTCAATCATTTTATATTCAATCTTTATCATTCAATTCGGGTTTATGGATGAATTGGCCATTAACAGGTAAATATGGTAAGAGGGTATGGAAAGATAAGAGATATATAAAAGGGTAGTGAACGGTAGAATAAGAGGTACGTTAGGTAATAATATACCAGCTGACTTCTACCGAACATTTATATTATAAATGTTTGGTTGAATGAATCGGATGGATAATAGTTTATAATGAATGAATAGTTTAGTTGAAAACTTTATTAACAGGAATATTTATTTATAATTTTAATATATTAATTTGTATAGATTTACATATAATACAATATTTGTTAATTTGAAAGTTAGTAAATTTAAATTACAATTTTAATAAATTTATTAAAGTTGAAAAAATGAATTGAAGAATTAGTTACTGTACATGTAGTGTTTAATTGAATTGAGTGTTAATTAGTATATAATGTTGTATAGTGAATGGTGTGGTGTGATAGTGATATAGTCAGATGGAGGCCCTCTTATTAGAAATATCTTGATCAGTCTGTGGTTGACTAATTGGTTGATTGTGTTGCGTAACGAACATACTGTGAAGGTTTGCATTAGGATTGCTAACACCAGCACCGAATATGCTGTCGTGATCGCCCATTTCACTTGAGCCCGACGCAGATCTAAACAGATGCAATGGAAGAAGATGTGCACCTTGTTTATAGTACATGGCACTGTCTCTCCGAAAAGAGTAACGCGTCGATCTCCTCCTATTGGATCGTTCCGTGTAATGAGATCGTGGTCCGTAACACGTGCACGAACACACAGACGCGATCTCGTCGTTGTCGTAATTGGTTGGTTTGTCTGGTTCGTGACCGCTTATGATCGATCCATTAGCAGTGATCACATCGCCCTCAAGACGAACTGCTCCCTGCGCTGCAGTGGCAGCTTCTGCCTCATCGCGCCTCTCGTCCTCTGTGTTAAGAGTTAAAAATCGAAGCACTAACAAATTAATGGCCGCAGAAACCACTGATAAACCAAAAAAGATGAACACTAAGCTAAATGCAACGTATTCTGGCTGTGACTGTAATGCTTGATTTTTTTGCAATGCAACATAGTCTCCGAAACCTATTGTGGTTAATGTGATGAAACAATAATAAAAGGCATCAAAATAATTCCACTCTTCATATCTGGAGAATACGGCCGCACCAGTTGTCATCACAAGTGTCGATAATATTGAAACAAAACATATTAAATTCGTTTCCGAAACCTATTTTCAAAAACAAAACAAATAAAATACAACAAAAATAAGATTAGAAAAGCTTTAGTGAACTGATTTGAAAAGATTGAAATGTGACGAAACCGAAAAAAGGATTTACGATTAAAAAGATTAATGCTTTGAAAGCTTAAAAATCTATTTTTAAACAAATAATTGAAAAACTATGTCGGCTTATGTGATCATGTAATTGTGTGGCAGTCTATAGTAAACTCGTTTTTAGTAACATTTGACAAAATACTGTGCCATAACATAACATGACATGACTCGAAAATCATTTAAGCCCTTGACAGTACTGTACTGCAAGTTGTAACTTGTCATCTATACATAACTACCATTTCGAGATACCAATCGGTCACTAAATTTACTCATCATTTCAGCCAAATTCACTATTTCCTATAAAAACGAATCGATAACAACGTAGTTTTTTCCGATTTCAAGTTTTATATTTTTTGTAAAGACAAATTTTTTATTTCTCATTTGTATAATCGCTTAAAATTCAATTAAATTACGCATAAAGCACATGTGGCGGGTGAACAGCTAACAATCATATAAATTTTTTTGGTCGAAAAATAAATAGAATTTGTTTTGGCAAAACCATTTTAGCGTTAAGTTTTGCGCATAAAAAATTACGAGATGAAAAATAAATGCGAAGCTGACTTGAATGCTAGATTAATCTAATTTGATATAATTCTAAATATAACGTTATTATGGTGACAAACGATCGCAACGATTCCGACGATTATGACAAATATATTTCTCAATTTATGGTACATTTTTTTGTATTTTATTTCGCATATAACAGTAACAGTACTGTTCCAGCACTTCATAGCACAGTATGTGTAATACTGTTAGAAACGATAACTACTAATCAAATAGTGTTTTGTATGAATGAAAGATGAATGTTCACCAAAACATAATTTACATATTTATTGATTTCACCATTTTATTCCTTATTTTCCAACTATTTGTTTATCAAATTTAAATTAATTTATTAATTATTGAGATTTAAATTATTGATAGAGAAATACGAGTTTTCTTCTAAATAATCGATATTAAAAACGTAAATAAAAGACATATACCTCAGTATTTTTCATTTTAAAGCATTTTTTACACTGTTTGAGCCCTTTTTCAACGAAAGTGTTTAGTCTTTCACCGATGCTTTGAAACATCACAAGTCCTAGTGGTATACCAGCCAATGCATAAAACATGCAGAATGTCTTTCCACCCCATCTATAATTAAATCAAAAATGTTTTGTTTATTTTAGTGTTGAAAAGCGAGAACAACTCTGTACTGTAGTATATATTTCAATCAAAATAAAGTAATGTTGTTTGTAATGAGTTCAGATTAAATAATAATTTATTTACGTCTAACAAGATTAGGCTGAGATCATCTAAATAAACGGAATATTATTAAACAAACACCAATTCCTATTAATATAGATTAAAATCATAAATGAATGAAATGCGAACAGTGAACGGTAATCAAATGTCCACTAATCTCAATATTAATAATCTATTTCAATAAATCAATGCCAATAACGGTTCATTAAGCGGTCAATTGTCGGGCAGTAATAACAGGATATTGGAAACCTAATAGTTTTGTTGAATATATAACTTATATATACAGTACTGTAATAAAAAAAATAGCGATAGAATGAAAATATAGCTTACGTTGAAGGAGTTGAGTGACCATATCCTATAAGAAAATAAAGATTTATTACTTCAAAGTTATTTTTAAAAATATAGCAATATATCAAACTGAAGGGAAACGCGTCAACATTTACTGTTATCGTAAAGAAAAACAAACGTAATATTTTAAACCAAAATCAAATTAATGTCTATTAAAATATACTGTATTTAACATTATTTTATAAAACTTATAATTTTAAGAATTTAACGAATCGATAAAACAAGAGATTTAAAACGAGACTTCACAACGTTTTAAGAATAAAAAATAAGACAGACTAACAATATGTGAAACGTATGTTATATAAAACTTATATACTGTGAACGCTATAAAACATACAATAATAAATTTTTAAAATATACGTTTCATAAATCATTGATTACTAAATTTCATAAGTTTTTATACACAATGAGAGTTTATAGTGAAATCTCAAATATTAGCGTAATCTAAGACTAGTCCATAACAATATTTTCAAAAATAAAAATAAAAAATAAAAAGCGGTCATTTTGAAGCAAAAATATAGCATTGTTATATATTTTATTGGCCATAAAAACATACTCTAGAACTCATTAAGTTTCGTAAAGCTTTGCTCATAATTATTTTACGGTGAACAAGTTGTTAATTCTAAGAACAGTGAATAGCATGAAAAAAACTTGCGATTATGGATAACTTATTGGTGCTAAGGGTGATGTTCGCAAAAACATGTTAAACTCGATAGTATTGGCTGCGATCTCTAATGAGCTCGACATAACAATAACGCTCATAGGAATCTGAAATAATAAGCTTATAGATTCACTACTTTCGCATCACTATATTTCTCTTTTATTATTAACATTTTTAAAAAAATATTGTGCACAACTTAACTTATTTACACACAAATCGATAACATTAAATAATCTTGTAGTGTATGAATGCTATTTCTCCGTTTAAACTTCAAAGAAATAGCATTTCATTCTATTTATTGGTCACAAACTATTCTTAAGCTCATTTTTTATATTCCATAAACACACGAGTAAAATATATACAGTATATATTGGATGCGATATAGCGATCATTACTTAATATTAATAATTTATTATAATATAACAAATCATATTATTATATGTTTATTATAATTTTTTTAAATATATATTCGGAATCCATTTAAATAATATTAAGTAAAGGTCAAAAGTAACAAAAATTTTTATGTTTTCTCGTACTGTACACGGTTTTGGGAATTTGAAATATTGATGACAGAAAACATTTTAAAAAATACACAAACATTTTATCATGAGAGAGAGAGGAGGGAGAGAGAGAGAGAGAGAGAGGAGGGAGAGAGAGA
>JAQIXJ010001859.1:0-18231 GCA_034700185.1 Phthiracarus laevigatus | reverse complement strand
GGACCACTGTCCGAAGGCCGAAGGCCGAAGGACAGTGGCCAGAACTCGACTTATATAACTACTATAATGTTATACATTTTTGCTGATCAATAAATTACTAATTATTTTCAATAAAATTTTTTGATAATTGAAAATAACCTTTAAACTGTCCGTTTTTAACCACACTTGACTGTCCAATGTGACAGAAATATAAACTATTTAGTAAAATTCAATTAAATTTTTTATTAATGGCATATTAAATTAACTTAACACAACAAAACTCATTTAAATAAATGTTTATTTGCAATTCAATTAACGCGGAGAAGATAATAAAAAATTTGGATTTTGTCTTATTTTTTAAACCTTATTTTATATTTACGCTGTACTTTATCGCAAATAAAATTTTTTAAAAATATTATATGTACTAAATAAATCTGCGTATTTTCGAGAAAATTTAAAACTGTTACTGTGATTTGGTATTTTTTCAAAACACTTAAAATCTTGTAGTTCATAAATAATATATATATAATATTATCAACATTTAATTAAAAATTTTAAAATCATCTTTTTTACAAGACTTTTTTTGATAAATATGTTTTGAATAGAATTATTAAAATTTTTAAATATGCATTAATATAGTAAAGTTAATGTTTTTACTAAATTTTACAAGTTGAAGCTCAAAGATATTTGCGCCATTATTCTAAACCTATTTTGACAATGACTTTTCTTTTATGTCATTGTGAAAATCGGGGTATTAAGAATGTATCTTGTATTTTATTTTAGAAGCTTCTCAATTCCAGTTTTGAACTTAAGCTCGGCATGTTTAAGATGAAACCTAAAAAGTAATGAGCTTTCAGGCATTATTATTTGTATTTTAGATACGGACACATATTTAGATTTAAGCCTATATATGTTTCGAAGTCAAATTGCAATTAATATGAAGGTTAAATCATATGAATGGAAAACCAATTTTTTAAGTTTATAACTTGTTTCTGCCAATTATGAAATAGATATTCAAGCAACTTTCGAAGCCATAGTAATCACATGATGCCATTAATAAAAAAGAGGGAACACACAAATAATGGCATATTGAATTAAGGATTTATTTATACAACCGGGTTTATACTTCTTAAAGTTTTTTAAAAGTGGGGACAACGGACAGAGACAGACAGACAAACTTCCCGATCAAATTAAGGGAATTTTATAAAATGCCATGAAAATTTCAATAACATTTTACAAAATATGTTATACTTCTCTCATATTGGCTGTAGTTTAGAATTTTGAATATTTATTCACAAGCAATTTCATTATACCCGTTAAGTTCGAATTTTAACGACATTTATTATAGTTTTGATGATGTTAAATAAACAGGATCTAATTATACAATAAAAAGAAGTTTAATTTTAGCTAATAATTTTCAAGACATTGGCCAAACGTTTATCTAATTTTGTAAATCAAATATATTAATGGTTAAATCTTTAAATTTTTATTTTTAATCTTTCAATTTTTAGCTTTTAAATTTTTAATGGATTTAACTAAAATAAATTATTAAAACTCAAAATTCCCTTAAATTTTTAATCCCTGTTGGTTTCTCGATTAGCGTGTGTCCGAAAAATTATATATATTTGCTGATCAATAAATTACTAATCTTTTTCATTAAATATTTTCTCACGCTTTTAACTCACCTTTTTACCCACAATTAAATGCCCAATATGACAGAAATATAAACTATTTAGTAAAATGACATTGAATTTCCTTATTAATGGCATATTAATTTAACTTTATACAACAAATCTCATTATCATAAATATTTATTCGCAATTCAATCAACGCAGACAAAAAAAATGAATTATTTTGATTTTATCATATTTTTAAAACGTTATTTTATATTTACGCAATAATTTAATGCTAATTAAAATTTTTAAAAATATTATATGAAATAAATATGTGTGCGTATCTTCGTTATAATTTAAAACTGTTACTGTGATTTCGGATGTTTTCAAACCAGTTAGAATACATTGGTTAACTCCGCAAATAATTGCATTAACCTTTTATTTCAAAATTTTTTAAATCGTATTTTTTACAAGGCTTTTTTTGATGAAAATGTTTTGGATTAAATTATTATAATATTTAAATTTGCTTTAATATAAGAAAGTTAATGTTTTTATTAAATTTTTCAAATCATAGCCAAAACATATTTGCGCCAAAATGTTATTGAAAAACATTTGTCAAAATATTTTTTGTTTAGTAATCATCTTATTTCATTTTGCAGAAAGTGAATTAAAAACTTTGAAAACCATAAACGATGTATCGATTCATTCAAATGACGACGTATACGATATTCGTGAACTCGGAAACGATAATAAAATATTAATCGATACATTTAATAATATTCATAACGAAGTTAACGTTAATACTGCGATTAATGTTAACGATACTAGGCTTGTTGAGACACTCGATCGTTTGATTTATTTGAGAAATTCAATATCTAATCTTTATTCATTAAACAGAACAACAATTAACAATGCTTATAAAATTTTATTCAGTTCAAATTTGTCAGAAAATTGTAGGAACTCAATCGTTGTATCTATTAATGAGTTTAAAAAGAAAAAACTATGGCCACTAAACTGTAAGATACTAATTTATTTATGTATTTAGTTAATAATTTCTGATGCAGATTAATTAAATGTGTTAATAATATGTACTTAAATATCGCTTATAAAAAACAAGTAGATTAAAGAATTTATATATAGTTAAATAGACTACACTATACTATACTAGACAGTACTATTAAGTTAAAGACATACATATTGCTTTAATATATCCAATCACAAAAATAAGGAAACTATGCAATGCCAATAAGACATACATCTTACACCACTTTGGTTCTCCTATGGGGTTTATAGCTAACTTTTTTAATCAATAATTTTATTTATGGATTTAACCATGTCCTTCATTATGGAGATTATAGATTTTTTATAATAATTAATGAATTTGGGATTTTTCTTGCTAAAGAAACTTATTTTTTGTTTACCTCAGTAAGCATAAAAGTTATCTTTTTGCTGATGTTTAATTCTTATCTATTATAAATGGGAAAATATATCGGTCGGTTTGATCACCATAGCAACCATTAAAGCCTTCTATTCAATATCGTTGTTTTACCGTTAAGAGCATGTGCACATAAGTGCGAATGCGATAATATACTATAAAATTAATACACCCAATAACGCAATATTTACATATACAGATTATAAGTTCAGTAAATACTAAAATTTAAAAATGAGTTCATTAAAGTACAATATATTATCTTAAAATTATTTAAATATTAATAATCCATGCTAGGCATGGGCTTAAAAACTAGTTTAGGTAATAGTTTTAACCTTATCTAAGCTTGCTATCAGCAAGAGTTTAAATAATTCAATTCCAAAGCTATCATTGCTGAGTGATCACCACCAATCACCACAAAACCGATAATCGCCATCACCGAATACCTAACAAGTTGCACTGGACAGTCTATCTTTCTATGAACAAAATCCCAGCTCCTTAAGTTCAGTTTATTTCCAGAGATACCCAAGGTCTTATATGCTAGGGGGGTCAGATCATGAAAATCTTAATTTTTAAAGGGGCTAAATCTCATTGAATTGGTCTTCTGACCAAAAATGTTTTTTTTTTCAAAAAAAATCCACTTTTTCATTACATTCTCGATTTCTTAATTTCCCATTCTTAAAACATATGAGAATATTTTCTTTCAAGAGTACAAGTAATAAAAGCCAGGGGTGACGAATAAAGACAAACAGACATAAACAACTTTTTTATTAAAATTTTATAGAATGATTGATAGAATCCAACAGTTAGGTTTTATATTTGTTTTATAAAAATACATAAAAAATTAGTTACTATAATTATAATATTTTAAATTATTTCAATAGTTATTGATTCTAGTGGTAAAATGACGAACGATTTACTCTCAATAGAGTTTTCAAGTTTAGGTGATTTCGACAAATGTCTTCATATTAAAAGTGCTCCGATTGATCAAACTGGTTCGATAATTACAGGGAAGTATTGTTTGTTAGACTTAAAAATTCGCAATGATTCCATTAATGAAATGGGCAGTTATTATAAATTGGCTCAAAGCATGGTTGAATATTATGGTATAATAACACTAATTCCAAATATGTTTCCCTCACTCTATTGGGGTATTTGCGTGCCATCGCAGTGCAAACAAAATGAAATACAATATGCTATAAATAAAGGCAAGCATTTCAATAACTAATTGCTCAAAAACTATTAAATAATTAAATCTATTGCTTCAATCTAGTTTTTCAGTCTGTCACTACTGGGTTATCAGCTGAAATTGTTGAAAAATGTTACGTTAAAAATCATAGTTATTCATTAGATAACTATGAAGTGATAGCATTGTAATTTTTTCAATTTATTTATTGAGGTTATTAATTTTATTTAATTAACAGAGCTGTGATAATTTTATTGGTGGTTTTGGTAATACTGAGTTCTGGATTTGAAGTTTATTTAACGCACTTCAAAAGCATTGACAACAAGCGGATTGACAACACAAATATTTTCAACAACAATCTGTCAAATCGTACTCAATTATTGACGGCATTTTCGATAATTAAAAACACGAAAAGTCTGTTTGAGGAGAGCTCAAGAGTTACTTCGTTGGAAACATTCAAACTTCTAATGATAATTATCTCTTTAGCGTCTCACTCATACATACTCGTTAGTCTGTATGGACCGCTATCACTGAAAAACTATTTTACATTTGCCATTCCTTTGAATTATTTAAACAAATATGAATTATTCCGAACTTCACAACTTATGGATTCATTGTTTGTTATGAGGTATTTGAACTTTAATTGATTAAGAAAAACAACTGTTAAGAGGATGCTTGATTACGATCCGAGAGGATCTAAGGTCAAAAGATACAGAATATTCAAAAGTTAAAGATTTGCTAAAAATCGGATTATAGCAACTATTAATTAGTTTTCAAACTTTTTCTATTAGTTTTAAACAAATTAGTAAAGTATTCCTGCCAATTCCAACTCTTTAGTAATCAATGGATTATTAAACCCAATAAATGCAAACTAATAAATAAATAATCTTTCTAAACTGAAATTGGAAAGCAAAAGTTTAACAATGTTTCCATATTTAGTGGTCTATTATATTCGTTTGGAATATTAGGAAAACTGCGAAACAACAATGGAAAGTTTTCATATCTCAACCACATATTTCTACTATGGATCAGATTTTTAATGCCAATCTGTGGTTCATTTCTATTCTTTATATTAATTTCACTTATGGGTAACGGACCAATTTGGGAACAATGTATGATGCCTTATGTGAGGCCATGCAAATCACCATTAAAACTATTATACAGTATTCTGCACATTAGCAATGTAATAGATCCAAGAGATGACAAAGATTTATCAATTTGCAACTCTCCCACATGGTTTATGTCTGCGTTATTCCAGCTTCATTTAATTGGTTTATTGTACATTATTTTCTACTATAGAAAGCAAACATTGGCCACTATTGCCATAATGCCCATAATTATATTTGGATTAGTTTTAGCTATTTTACCATATTTTGCGGGAATCATACCGTATACGCAATATACGAAAATGGAAACTAGTGTGGAATTTGGGTACCACGTCGGCACTTTTGCGAATATAACTAGTTACTTCATTGGAATATTGTTTGGTATTGGAATGCGGGAAAACGTACGATTCAGTAAAACTGTGACCTCGTTGTTATGGTTTTCATCAATTATGGCAATTATTATCGCATTTCTATGGAATAACAGTTTATGGCAACCATATTCTCAATCCGATTATAATGCATTACTTTATTTTTCTTTCGGAAAACTCATTTCGTCTTCAGGATTTGCGTGGATTTTTTGCTGCCTCTGTTCTGAGAGCGGAAGTATAAGTCTGTATGCACGAGTTTTCCAATAAATATATATAACAAATAAATTTTCTCTTTGAAGCATATTTCAATCAATTGCTAAACTGGTCACCAATTCGAGCGATAAATAATCTATCTTTTGGTATTTTTCTCACACATATGGTAATTATTTTATTGAGATCGTTCGCTATTAAGAAAACAGTAGCGATGACTGATTCAATAATGGTAATCGTATTTACTTTTTTCAGTCATATATGCAATTTTATAGAATAATTTTATATCAATAGATTCATAATTTAATGATTGATATGATTTACACCACATTTTTGTCGTATATTTTCAACATATTATATTGTTTGCCATTCAAAAATATTGTGGATATTATAACCAAACCAATAAAACACATAAGCAATAATGTTAAAGCCGATTAGAAGAAAAAAACCACAATTATATATTTAAAAGAATTGCTTTAATTTTCTGATACTTATCTGTAAAATTTAGAAAAGATTTGAATTTTTATGGCAAACAATACTATTTGTGTCACTTATTTTGTTTTTAGCATAACATATATATAAATATAATTTTTGACAACTATTATGTAAAAGTAAATGTAGATTTCTATTAAAATTTAACATTAATTTTTTACAAATAATGTCAGTTATGGTAAAAAAGTATTGAATTTGATTCAGAATGGATTGTTCAATGGTTAATAAATTATAATCAATAGATTCGCAACTTAATTAATAAAATGAATTACGCCGCGCTTTTGGCGTATATTTTTAACACATTATATTGTTTGATATTCAATAATATTGTGGAGATTATAATATCATTAAAGCATATGCAATACTGTTAACGCTGTTAATTAGCAATTATAACGATAAAACAAGAGTGTAACACAAAAGTTGATAACAAAATTATAATTTGATTTAAGAATTTAGTTATACAAAAAATGTACCAAAATAATGTTGATTAATTCAAGGCTCTAGTGATTTAGACTTAAGAAAAAATTTAATGTTACAAATATCACACCTTATTGTAGTCACGAACACTGACTTATTCACAATCGATCCAAACATCTTTGTCACAGATGCATCTACTAGCAAATGGCGGTATATGTCAATCTTCGATGGTTCATAGGCTATTGTTTCCATTATGACTGTTGTCAGAATTAAATACAGTACCGTATTGTGATCACGCACTAATACACACTCGCTAATAGAACGAAAATAGAATGCATAACCTACACAATTCGGTCGTGCACACCCTATAGCCACACTATCGCCAACCCAATCGCGTAGCCTATCGCGTACCCTATCGGGCACCCTATCGCACACCTTATCGCACACACTATTGTACACACAATAGGATAATACGTCCAGTAGTTAGCGAGATAAACACAAAATACCTAAGTGAGTAAGACTCCCATAGGCCTCTAGCAGCCAATGTTTAGTATAATGTGACATGGAATTTTATTTCGCTATAGTTAAGCCCAAGGACAAAAGTAGATTGTGTGGTTACCTTATACAAATGGTACGAACACCCTCTGGTACACGTTGCTTTGCGCACCAGAAAAACCACTTTTATTGCACATCCAAATGGAATTGTGTAAATTTACTTTAGAGGACTATATAAAACTGTCGAATTACACCGAAAAAAATAAATTAACGCAAACCCAGTACAGCATTGCGTGCCATATATTCAGCCAACTGTTAGAATGAGTTCATTATTTGCATTCACAAAATCCTCCAATCATTCATCGGGACTTAAAACCAGCAAATGTGATGATAACAGATTCGGTTAATGGAAAATGCATTAAATTAACGGATTTCGGTTTGTCTACATTTTACGATTTTGTGGAACAATCGCGCACTAAATATATCGGCACACGAGGATATACAGCTCCCGAAGAGATATTAGTGGTCATTATAATACAAAAGCTGACATTTATAGTTTAGGCAAAATCATGGAGGATTTATTTAATATCGATCATAATAGGTGTTAAACTATTTTGTTTTAAATTTATTACTAATTATTATTTGATTTAATAATTTAAGATACTTGATATCTGATGGCACACCGACTAAGTTCAAAATTATTAAACAAATCAACTTAAAGTGCTTTCATCCCATCGCAGATAACAGACCGAGTTGTATGGAATTAATTAAATCATCAAATTCGTGGTCTGTTAACATGAATAGTAGTCAAAGATTATGCGAGATTATTAAGGAATCAGTTATTAATTCGAAATTTAATTATGAAAAGTGGCCAAAACTTAGAATTTTAGATTACAAGTTTTTGAAAAATCTTTCATTCGCTTCGGTAATCCAAGAAACCGAAGAGCACTCTATTTTTGTTACGATCAATTGTCAGGCATATGCGCTTCCAATCAGTAAACATATCAATATATCACCAAAATCCCAGCGATTCATACCGCAGTTATCCAATATTGGTTTAGTGAAAGTTGTTTGCGGCAACAGCCACGTGTTATGTCTAACTGAGAATCAAAAGGTTTATTCGTTTGGTAATAATGATTATGGACAATTGGGCGACGAATCAGTTGTTAGCAATAACACCCCTAAGCTTATAAATAAACTAAAAGACGAAATCATAATTGATATAAAGTGTGGTGCATATCATTCGGTGGCCTTAAATGAATACGGAAGTGTATTCACATGGGGTAATGGGTATTACGGCCAACTTGGGAACGGAAATAACAATTATTCCCCAATTCCAACGAAATTGGATTCGTTTAATCAAGAAAAAATTATTAAAATTTCGTGCGGTCAAAAACACAGTTTAGCCATAACCGACAGCAAAAAGCTTTACGGATGGGGTCATAACGAATTTGGTCAATTAGGCATTGAAAAGAATGGGAATCATTTCGAACCTATACTTATCAGTTTAGAGGTTAACAGTAATACTCGGATCCAAAAGATTAGTTGTGGCCGTTTTCATAGTTTAGTTTTGACAAACGATAACGAAGTATATAGCTTTGGTCACAATGGTTTCGGTCAGCTTGGAATTGGAAATCAGATCACTCAGTTTAAACCAACAAAAATAAAAACATCAATTAAATTCATTGATATTATGTCCGCATTCAATGACAATATGTCTGTTGGTTTAGATAAACATAATACGTATTATGTTTGGGGGAATACCAGACAAAAAGAGTTTAATAATCCCTATAAAACGAAATTTAATTCATTTAACGAAGCATTCAATTCAGAATCAAATCATAATAAGTTAATCGAAACTAACTTCAGTAAAACATCAAATTATAAATTTCTTACGCAATTCGATGCATTCAAATACGTTGACAAACAGTTATTAGAAAACATATCGAGTTTAAGCGTAATCAGAGTAAGACAATTGAAGGCTATATTTGTAACAAAGGATGATATGGTTTACGCAACAGATTTGAATAACGATTCTGTAAAACAAATGAATATCGTTTCTGAGTTATCATCGAAAGGCATCACAAATATATTGTGCGGAAATGAGTACGTCATTTGTTTGAATGGACGTAAAGAAGTAATATCTTTCGGCTCAAACCGATTCGGACAGTTAGGCAATGGAACGCGTATTAATAATTATATGCCATCCGTTATACCGTCATTAATTGGTAAAATTATTATTGACACCAATTGTGGTGAATGTCATTGTTTAGCGTTAACAGATTCCGGTGAAATATATTCATGGGGCGGTGGATATTGTGGTCCTTTGGGAAATGGTTATAATGTAGACCAACGGTCACCAACTAAATTGGAAATATTTAAATTAAATTATATTACTTCCATATCTTGTGGTGCATTCCATTCAATGGCATTATCCAAAAATGGTAACCTTTACAGTTGGGGAGATAATGAATTTGGTCAGTTAGGTATCGGTAATAATATCAATCAAAATAAGCCAACGCGTGTATCATTCGGCGATAAGTTTATTATTAAAAAGATCAATTGTGGATGTCGTCATAGTTTAGTGTTAACCAATGATGGAGTTATTTATTCGTGTGGTCTAAACAATTTCGGACAGTTAGGCATAGGTAATAAAATCAATCAAAATAAAATGGTTAAAATCGACATAAGTGTGAAATTTTCGGATATTTGCACAACATTTTGCGATGATATTAGCGCTGGTTTATCACAATCATCCGAATATTACGTTTGGGGTGAATGTGGCGATCAAGTGATTACGAGTCCAACGCTTACACCATTGAAATCTTTGGATGAAATACTTTCGAAATATTCAAAACATTTGTTCACTGCGAAACAAATCAATTTTTCTTGCAATTAAATCAATTTGAATAATAACATAATTGAACATTTATTCTCTATAATAAAAAATATAAATCTATTATTAATAATAAATATTTGTAAAAAAGAATAGCGTGAAACTTATTTAAATTTTAACATATTAAGTCTACTGCCAAGATTCAGGCAAATACGGTTAGTGCGTCATACGTCGAAACAACTGATTGTCAGCTGATTTTGTATTTTCGAATAAATGTAAGCAAAGAAATACTCCCATATCTCTTTATCCCACCGTGCATCGCTTCCCTCGTGTTCCGCATCTTCCAGTGTAGTTTTGCCGTTCATCTTACTTAGATACTGCTTGGTCTAATGTTGCACTGCTCTATTGGCTACTTATATGACACGCTGTAATGCAAATATTAAAATATTGCAACTATATGTGAAAACTTCAATGGTCGATTTAATGCGGACACACGGTCGGACGGACAGACATTATCAAAAGTACAAGCTCGCCTTTTTTTAAAAAATTGAGCTAAAATTATGTCCTAATTTATTTAGTAAAAACATGTTTCAACAAAAAACAAGAACGACATATATCACTTTTTCAAAGGTTAATGCATATATATGCCAAATATATTAAGATCTCATATCCCATTATTAATATAAGAAAACAGTGAAATCACTTAATTAATATTAATTAAACAGTGAACATACAGACAGACAAACATTGTTGAATCCATAAGCTCGCTCTTTTTAAAAATAAAATTGAGTTAAAAACACATACACTATTTTTGATTGTAGAACAAACAAACAATGATAATTGCTCTAATCTTATACTTTAAATCCTATTCATTACACAACCATTGCTTTACACAATACACAAACTTCTACAATGAACTTTTTTAAATAAACTTTCAATAGCCTACTAGTCTTGACTTTTGTATTTTATATAAAAAACGCTTCAGCAACAGTTGAAAGAATGCGTTTCAAAATCAATATAAAATACATCATAATTGCTGCGTATTTAGCAGTAATTTTTGGTAAGTGAATAAAATAAACACTGTACATAAAAATATAAATTTTCCTAATATTTCACCTTTAAATCCTGATTCGGTAAAGTGAACGCCAGAAAACAATGTGCCGAACGTGCAATACAGGGCGCAAATTCAGTATGTGTTTGCAATGTCACGTATTGCGATGACTTTCCTCCCATTCAAAACCAAAGTATTGGTTCCGCATTGGTTTACCAGAGTAGCAAATCTGGGGCACGTTTTAAGGAAACTGTGTTAATCTTTGATAAAACTTTAAAGAATTCCACAGCAGTTAATAAACAAACAGTAACCTTAAACATGAATCAAACGTATCAAAAGATTCTTGGATTTGGTGGCGCTTTTACTGATTCCGCTGGTTTCATGCTCAACGTATTACCTAAAGATATGGCTATCAATCTTATTAATGATTATTTTTCTACTGATGGTCTCGAGTATTCTATGGGAAGAATAACAATTGGTGGAAGTGATTATTCGACGCGACCATACTCTAATGACGACGTTAGCGGTGATCTAAATTTAACGCATTGGGAATTACAGAAAGAGGACTTGGAGTATAAAGTATAGCATAGCACCGATAAATATTATATTTAGAGTTGATAGCAATTTTACTGTTATACTATTAGATTCCATACATACAATTAGCTCAAAAAGTAAGTCCATATAAGTTGAAATTATTCGGTAGTCCGTGGAGTCCGCCGGCATGGATGAAGACTAATTCGAAATTTAGTGAAAGTGGACGTATTAGGGGTGAGATTGGAGGAGAATATTACCAGGCATGGGCTAATTATTTTGTTAAGTATGAGAAATTATAATTTTGTTTAAGTTTTTGCCATAATTATTTAATAATTATTTAGATTTCTCGATGCCTATAAGGCTAATCATATAGAGTTTTGGGGAATAACTGTAGAAAATGAACCAGTGGTTGGACAGAGTCCAACCCATGATTTCAATTGTTTATATTTAGACGAAAAAATGGAGAGAGATTTTGTGAAATTAAATCTCGGACCCACACTCAATGAAAGCGGTTACTCTCCCGATGCTTTGAAAATTATGATATTTGATGACAATGCTGCGCATTTAAAAGCATGGGCCGATACTATTCTAGCTGATAGCGAAGCCGCTAAGTTTATATCAGGAATAGCGTTTCACTGGTACGGTAACTCAAAGACCGGAGAGTTTCCAGCGTCTCTTTTGGATACCGTTCACTCTTCTCATCCACAATATTTTCTACTGAGCACCGAAGCGTGTCATTTAGATATGGTTGGCAATGGAAGATGGGATTTTGGTGAATATTATGCCAGAGATATTATAAGGGTTAGTTGTTTACCAGATGATAAAATACCTTTATTTTTTAAATTATATATTTGTGCAGAAGTTTAAACTCTAAATTATAGTAATAATTTTTATTCTTCTGATATCATAAGTGTTCATAAGTGTAAATTATTTTAGGATTTAAATCATTGGACAGTTGGTTGGATTGATTGGAATATAGCGTTGGATATGACTGGTGGTCCGCGTTGGAACTCACCGAAAGGTTTCAGTAGTCCTATACTAATCAATCCTGACGTTAAGGAATATTATAAACAGCCATTATTCTATGCTATGGGACATTTTAGTAAATTTATTCCACCAGATTCTGTTAGAATTGGATTTAGTTTATCGAAAACAGATGATAATCTATGGATTACTGCCCTGAAAAGAACTGATAATGCGATCGTTGTTGTTGTTGCTAATCTTAATACATTTGAATATGAATTAAGTATCGAAGATCCGAGTAATGGTATTTTGATACATAATATACCAGCTAATTCTATTCAATCTTACATTTGGTGGCAATAACAAAATAAAGAGAAGTCATTATAAATAAAAATTATTGTAATGCTAATAAAAATAATTAAAAAAGCTTTATTTAACTGTTTATTTTATCTAAAAGCAGAAATTAAAAATTCATTACTGACATAATTCCTAGTTTAAATTTCGGTTTAGTAAGAATTTTTAGCCTCTCTTTTTTGGACTGTATGACTTGTTAAAAAGAGAGGCTAATAATTCTTACTAAGCTGAAATTTATCACCGAATAGTTGAGCTTAAAATAATACACAACTTCTTAGTAGCAGATAACCATTGCAATTTTTAGCTCACTTTCTCGAAGAGAAGCAGAGCTTATTTTCATATAGTTTTTAGTTTTTGTGCAGTTTAGTTGTAACTTAAAAAGTTTCTTCAATTAGTAAAATTTAAATCTTCTTAAATCGCCTGATTATGACTCGAAGTGTCAGTGTCGAAACATTGCGAAACTTATACGTTAAACTGTTGAGCATTAAAACTTCAAAATAAAATACAGTTTGTTTTTTAATACCAAATAGTGTATTTATATTACAAATAAAGTTGTTTAAAAAATAATCTTACTTTATGCTTCGTCATATATTGATAAGATTAGTAAGTTGAGACTTAAATGGTTTTGGTCTAAATTAAATGAAAATCCCGAGTTTCAAAACAGTTAATAAAATAATTATAACATAAATTATTTATTAAATATTTTTTTATATGTTTATAAGTAAAATATTAATGACCATATTATTATATTTAATTTAAAAGATAATATTAAATAAATATTGACTATTCAAGCCGAATATTTATTTTTTAACCCCATTGTTTACTTCTCTATTTTGTTTATCTTTATAACCTAAAACTTACATGTTTCATAGAACTCAGTAGTTTAACAATTATCAAGAAATTTTAATAAAAAATTATTGTAAAAGAAATGGCTGAACAAACGTACATCAATGACCATAAAACAGGGGTTAATTATGTTATTGACTCTAAAATATTTAAAAGGAATATGGTGTTTTGTACTAAAAATGTTGTCATTTTTGGAGAAACTGGTAAAAATTAAAAAGTTTTTGGAGCATTTTAAAATGTATTGTTTCTTAGGTACTGGTAAAAGTTCTATAATTAACTTATTAGCCGGAGAAAAAGTAGCTAAAACTTCGAACTGCTCAGTTGGCTGCACATTCGAACACGAGATGTACGCAGCAAACGGTTATAACTATTACGACACCGTTGGATTGAACGAAGGTTCAATCGGTACTGTAGACGCTAATCAAGCAATAATATCATTAATTTCTCTCTTAAAATCGTTTAAAAACGGCGTAAATCTTTTATTTATGACAATGAAAACGGGAAGAATAAAAGATACAACGCAACATAACTATGATTTGTTTGTTAAAGAGATATGTGGTAATAACGTTCCCGTAATACTTGTGGTTAGCCATTGCGATCATTTAAAAAATATGAACCAATGGTGGGACGAAAATAAATGTCATTTTGATTCATATAAAATGGCATTTCAAGAAACAATTTGCGTTTGCGCTACGGATGGCTAAGGATGTGAACCGGAACTCGTACCGATCAAACTAAAAAAATATAATGAGTCTCGAGTTAAACTTTTAAATAGTATTGGAAAACATTCACTAACCACTTCTCGGTTAATGGTGTGCTCTGATGATTTGCTAGCCAAATATGTTACAAAAATATTATTAGTTTTGATCAAATTTAATTATTGTGTAGAGTATCCTGCGATCATGCTTTCAAAATTCATTCATTACAGCTTAAAGAAAATTAATTTGTAACAACGCTGTATTTTCAGCTTAATAGTAATTATACGTGCAGCTACTTTATTAGAAAACTTTATCACAAATTGAATTTTAAACAAGAACATACATTCATAGAGAGCTCACTTTTTCATTAGTTAATGAAAACTTATGTTACAAATATATTAGTTTTTTAGCAAAGATGGCGAAACTCCAAATTCCATTATAAATTTATAAAATAGATGAAATCCCTTTTTTATTATAAGACTGCGAACATACGGACGGACAGACAGGCAGACAGACAGACAGACAGACAGACAGACAGACAGACAGACATGGTCAAATCCATAAGCTCGCCCTTTTTTAAAATAGTGAGCTAAAAAATATTTAAACGAAACTTTTGTGGGATTTTCTTTTTATATAGATTTTTTATTCAAAATTTAATGAACGGAGAATGGGTTTACTTTTACATAAAATATATTTAAAGTATTTGGGAATTAATAAAATTAAACTTAGATTATGTTATGATTCACGATCAAAATAATTTCCTCTTAACTTTACTTTTTAAATATTTTAATAAACCTTTAATTTTTGAAACGCATTTAATAACGCGCAATCTTTTTGTTGATCGCATTTTCTATATTAAGATATACGTTTTCAATCTTACATTTGGTGGCAATAAAAAATAAAGGGAAATTATTGTGATGCTGGTTAAGATTAATTAAAAAAGTTAAATTTAATGGTTCTAAAATTAGAAATTAACAATTCATTACTGACATAATTTCTAGTCATATTAACTTCACGAGTCAGTGTCATATGACATTAGTGGAACTGGCTCATCAGCCCACAAGTTTTTGCTTTAAATTGCAATTTTTAAATATGACTAAATTTGTTTTCTTATAGACTAGCAGTATATAGTGTTTTCATTTTACATGTACGCTATATCTATAACAACATAAATTATATTCACCTTAAATACAGTAGCGTTTATACTAAAAATATTTATTTGGAGGGCAATGATTTTCTATTTGTTATTACATAAGAGCCAACTTTTTTGTTTTATAACAAAAATGTTATTAAAAGATGTAGAAAAACGAGATAAATAATCAAATTAAAATAGTAAATAAATCATTGAAATTATCAATTTAATTCGTCAATAAAAGTTTGTATAAAAACTGTCTTATTTGTAAATTAGTTATTAAATTGTTTTTATCAAAAGTCATAATAAAACACAAACGCCCATAAAAATCATATGAGATGAACTACAATTTACTACTAATGGTTAAAAAAATTATTTTAAATTATTTCTTGACATTAACTCAAATAATCATCGCATGTAAAAGCTCTGAGTAATAATAGCTGATTAAGCTTATAAATTACTGAGAAAACAAGGTTTTTTTCACTTTAATTATCAAACAAAATCTAGTTTGTGGTATTTAATTTTGTTAAAAATTTTTTAATCGCAAATACTCGCACACTAGTTTTGATTGTGGAGCAAACAAACAATGATAAGTGCTCTAATCTTGGACTTTAAATCCTATTCATTACGCAACCATTGGTTTACACAATTCGCAGACTTCTACAATGTACTTATTCAATAAAACGTTTCAATATCCTATTAGTATTGACTTTTGTTTTTAAGACAACAGTTGAAACTATGCATTTCAAAATCAATATAAAATACATCATAATTGCTGCATATTTGGCAGTTATCTTTGGTAAGTCAATACTGCAACACTGAAAATAAAAATATAAAGTTTGCTTTTATTTGAACTTTAATTCCTGATTTGGTTAAGTGAACGCCAGAAAACAATGTGCCGAACGTGCAATACAGGGCGCAAATTCAGTATGTGTTTGCAACGTCACGTATTGCGATGACTTTCCTGCCATTCAAAACCAAAGTATTGGTTCCGCATTGGTTTACGAGAGTAGCAAATCTGGCGCACGATTTAAGGAATCTGCGCTAATGTTTGATAAAACATCAAAGAATTCGACAGCAGTTAATATGCAAAAAGTTACCATAAATGTAAATCAAACGTATCAAAAGATTCTTGGATTTGGTGGCGCTTTTACAGATTCTTCTGGTCTAATGATTAACAAATTACCTAAAGATATGGCTAATACGCTAATTAATGATTATTTTTCTACTGATGGTATCGAGTATTCTATGGGAAGAATACCTATTGGTGGAAGCGATTATTCCACGCGAGCATATTCTTACGATGACGTTAGCGGTGATCTTAATCTAACACATTGGGAGTTACAGAAAGAAGATTTGGAGTACAAAGTACAACAATGATAAAATGTTTTATTTATAGATAACAATGTTTATGTTGTAATAATACTTTTAGATTCCATACATACAATTAGCTCAAAAAGTAAGTCCACATAAGTTGAAACTATTCGGCAGTCCATGGAGTCCTCCGGCATGGATGAAGACTAATACTAAATTTAATGAAAGTGGACGTATTAGGGGTGAGATGGGAGGAGAGTATTACCAAACATGGGCTAATTATTTTGTTAAGTATGAGAAACTTAAATTGTGTAGCGATAATAGGTATAACTCTACTTCAATTTTTATTAGATTTCTTGACGCCTATAAGGCTAATAACATTCCAATTTGGGGATTAACTGTCGAGAACGAACCAGTGGAGGGACAGAAAGCTGCATATACTTTCAATTGTTTATATTTAGATCCACCAATGGAAAGAGATTTTGTAAAGTTAAATCTCGGACCAACACTCAATAAAACTGGTTATTCGCCTGAAGCGCTAAAACTAATGATTTTTGATGACAATACTGGCCAATTACAAACATGGGCGGACACTATTCTAGCTGATAGTGAAGCGGCTAAGTTTGTTTCAGGAATAGCGTTTCACTGGTACGGTAACTCAAAGACCGGAGAGTTTCCAGCGTCTGTGTTGGACAGCGTTCACTCTTCTCATTCGCAATATTTCCTTCTGAGCACCGAAGCGTGTCAATTAGATTCAGTTGGCAATGGAAGATGGGATTTCGGTGAACAATATGCCAGAGATATCATTAGAGTTAGTTCACATATAGATGATAAAATATTCATTATTGTTAATGCATAATTGTAGATTTATTAACTAAAGTTTTATTTTTCTGTTATCATAAGCGTTCATAAATGTTAATTATTTTAGGATTTAAATCATTGGACAGTTGGTTGGATTGATTGGAATATAGCACTAGATATGACTGGTGGTCCGCGTTGGAACTCTGCGCATGGTTTTAGTAGCCCTATACTCATAGACCCGGATGTTAAGGAATACTAGAAACAGCCATTATTCTATGCTATGGGACATTATTCTATGCTATGGGACATTATTCTATGCTATGGGACATTTATTCCACCAGATTCTGTTAGAATTGGTGTCAGTTTATCGAAAACAGATGATAAACTATGGATTACTGCTATGA
>JAQIXJ010001858.1:0-18240 GCA_034700185.1 Phthiracarus laevigatus | reverse complement strand
GTTTAGGCGCAAAGCTCAAAATATTGTTATTTAAATCCGTTGAGTTTTTGCATGACCTAAGTTTTTTGAAATTTTTTTATATCAAATCAATAGATTTTTTCAAACGAATTTTCTAACGATTTGACCATTTATTTCTAACGATTAATAAACTATTTGGCACGTTTTTTTCTAACGATTTTCAAGGCCTTAGTTATTAGTAAAAAAATTTCAAAAAATTATAGTCAAAAATCGACGACTTTTAAAATGCGCTTATTTATTATTCCTCAGAATAAAATGCGGATTTTTAAAAAAAAATATGGTCTGAAGGGTGAAAACATTGTAGCTTAAGTCTGATAAAATTAAGTCCATACTAATTGAATTTTAGGTTTAATAATGCATATTTAAGTCCCTTTTTAAGCCACTATATTGAAGTTTTTATAGCATAAAAATAGAGTCCCTATTTATAATTTAAAGTAATTATAAGGATTTCATATTTGTGTATTTTTTAGTAATAAGTTAATCGTTAGAAACGTTAATCGAATAAAATTTATTAGTAAATAAAGTTAATTGTTAATTTTATTTTAGAAAACAAACGATAAGGTCTACAGTAGTTCTATAAATCTGTGTAAATGTTGCATACCTTGTCATAAGGTAAACCAACTTCTTTCATGCATTGATAAATTAGTTTTTCTGTTTTCCCAGATGCAAATGTTTTAGCAACACTAAAATATAAATAAATTTGTTATATAATATTTTATTAATATACTAAACATTGTGATAAATATTATGTTTAACATTAAAGAGTACCGAAACACAATAAAACAATTTTAGTGAATACAATAAAATTTTTAGTGTTTATAAAAATAAAATATTAGATTATTTTACAAGTATAATGACTATTTTTTTCTCAGGCTAAACCAGGAGAGTTTCAACTTTTAAATATTTTCGCCTGAACTTGACTTTAAAATAAGGTATTCTAAACTTATGGTCGGGACTTATAATGTCAAACTCTTAATATTTATTCAGGAAACCGGAATGTCCAAACTGAAAAGCTGGGAGAATCCCGGAAACCGGAACCATTTGATTACCCTATTTACAAGTATTAAAACCAGAATACAGTAATAAGTTTCTAAAAATACACGTATAAACTATCTCTTATTAATTTTTGATTTACTCATAAATCACACGATATTTTCGCTATTGTTCATTCGAAATGTTCATACCATCACTAACTACAAACTGCTACTTATATTTATTAATTTAATTATGAGAATCAAAAAAAATTTAATTGTTTATAGGTTAAAAGTTAAAGTTTAAAATTATCATTAAAAACGGAATTTAAACTTTATATTTTATATAGAAATTTAATTTAATATTAACAAAACTTTATATCGAAAACACACCAAAACAAATATAGCATTGTATTCTATATTTTTACTTATAAGTAGGGATAAAGATTTCCGGGACTAAAAACTGGCCAAAACGATCGGGAATCGGGAACAAAAATGTACCAAAAGAGGGAATGGGATTCGAGAACTAAAATTTATTTTTATTTCGATCGAAAAATAAAAATGTACAAAAAAATAGCTAAACTGTATATTATGAAACATTTTTAAAATATAATTTTACTTATTGCACAATGTTCTTATTTTTACATAGAATTATTTTCACTTAGAATTATTAACCAGAACTCGTGAAGCTATGTTTTAAGTAAACGTTTAATATAAGAAATGTGATACTTTTGAACCTATATTTCCAAAAATATAAAAATTAACGCTTTATTTTCTTACTTTAGATCAATATAATTTCTCTTAAAAATGGTTTTTGAAATAACTCGTTAAATATAGTGAAAACGGGAACTTTTAGGAAATAATATACAAATCCGGGACTTTTTCCAAAACGAGCAAAACCGGGGAAATAAAACCACTATTAATTAATTGGTTTTATTTAATAGATGTTAATATATAATCTCCCGAATATGTGATCAAAGGAAAAAACCGGGATTTACCAGGAAATCTCTATCCCTACATATGAGCTTTTAAAATGCGAATGAAGATAAAAGTTGAGTGACTGGTGATTACCTTTTAACAGGAATTTTCGAGTACGCATCTGTCAAAAATCCAAGTTTCATCCAACTAATAAGCGATTATCAAATAAGATAAAAATTAATATAAACAATTGATACCAATTATAGCATAATAGTGATAGTATTATCAAATTTATTAATAATTAAAATGATTACTGTTTCTTCAAACAGGTTATCGGACACACATTATTTGCTTTATTATTATTAGTAATTTGTCTCAATCCCTGTTGCCATATCTGATTAATATATAAATATAAGATAGATATAAACTTAAGATAATATTTCACTTCATTATTACTTTAGCGGTTTCTTCATTGGGACAAACAACGTGTGTGTAATTAATATTAACCATATCATAACCACTGCAAATTGTTAGAGAAACGTCTTCCAAATTTCCTTTTACACGTGATTGTAATTCACAAAGCAAACGTGGATCCTTTAATATTTAATTTTTTATTTTTATATTACAATCTTAGAATTATTCATAAAAATCTAAGATCAAGATTAAATGTACATTCATTAAATCTAAGATCAACAACACTTAATTTTTAAATTGAATATTCGGGCAAACAAATAAAATAAAATAAATTTAACGAAGTTTATAAATCCTAACTCGCATATAAAAATTTTGAATCAAACAAATTGAATCATTTTAATACTTCAAACCAATAAGTATACTAATACGTTATACTGAACATAAAAAATAACATTTGTTTAGCAAAAAAATTAACAATGACAATGACAAATATCTGTAAAAAAATTTCAATAAATCGACAAAATAGTTATTTTATAAATCAAAATGACTAAAATGTAAACGTTTTATTTTATTATGAATTGTTAATTTTATTGAAAATTTTAGTAAGCCAAATTTATTTCTCATAAATTCATAATGTCAAATTTTTATGGTAGTATAAATTAATCTAAAACCTTGAATATAGTTTTGAATTAGGGCATATAAAATATTTTCATAGATAATAAAATTATTGTCTCTATTAATAATAATTTGTCATTAAAGTCGTACCTTAAAATTAATCTTACCTTTGGTATTCCTCCTGCTCTGATATCATTAACTTGGCATAATTCTAACACTTGTCCTTCCTTTTTAATTAAAAAATATCAAAAAATATATTATTAATATTTTGAAGATTTCTATAACGTATATACAAATAATTAAATACTAACTCTTCCTTCAGATTTCCAATATATGAAAAACCCGTACTCGTCAATTTTAAATTGTGCCCCAGGTTCATAGACGATTTCTCCCTTTTCCTTTTTAAAAAGATTTATATAAAATTATGTTAACTATTTGTGTAAGATTTTAAATTTAAGAACTTAGTTTTTTAGCGTAATTACTGTTATAATCGCCGAATAAAAAATAAAATGTTAAATGTATTTTTCTACATACAGTAATATACTTTTATTTACAATTACTGTAGCAAAAAGTAAAATTTAAAGAATATAAAAATGTCAATTTTTAATAGAGAACTTGCAATATTTAACTAAATTCGGACTTAAAAATGAATATTTCAATATTTATATCGTATAAAACTATGTTATAAAAATCAAAATAAACAAAATTTTAGCTTAAAGATGAATTTTGCCAATAAAAAAGAGCTATAAAATAGTGAAAATCACTTACCTCTTCCCACATATCAAAAACACATCCATTAAGAAATTCATTTGGAACAGATCGCTGCCAATTGAATTCATAAGCTTTTGTCATATTAGACACATTACGGTATTACAAATAATCATACATTTGTTTAGAATTATTCATACTTCTAAACTGTTATGTAATTGGTTTCGATGTTTTTCCACACTTAAAATACCATTTTAGCGACAGTGGTATCAATCGATACCCATATATAGCCTATGTATTTATTAAATGTATCCTTTTATCGATTTATCGATATTTATCATTACTTATAACATTTGCTTATCAATGATCATAATTACAGTAATAATTATTTAGATGCCAAAATAAAAAATTTGTTATCTCATTATTTACGTGAGAATTCCGTGAAACCCTCAATCATAGGAATTTTGTTGATCTCACTGTAGTTTATGTTAAGCACAGCAGATAAGTAATTGTGCGCATAAACTCACACCATTATTAAAATGCGTACGTAATAATTATTGTTAATGTCATTTAAATAAATTATAATTATTTACAATCTTACGAGTTAAAACCGATTATTACCACTTTTAAATATTATATCTAATATAATTAAAATTAAATCAAATTTAGTTTAATTTGATTTGTTGTAAAATTTACTAATGTGAATATAAACAAAAAATGGAAATTTATTTTACTTAAACTTATATTCATTTAACCATTATGTAATAATTTTTTCCTCATCTTTATATTACCAAAATAAAAAATAATAGTAAATAGTTTCCTCCATTAATTACATATAATTATTATAATTAAATATTTAACCCTTAATGTTAGTTAATTAGATTGTCGAAGAATTCCTTATAAAGAATCGAATTTATAATTGGAATTTTTATATGTTAGTAATAATAACAAGAACTTGATTGTAATTACAAAGAGAATACCAAATGATTTCCAAAATGATAACAAAAAAACATTTAAGTTTTTCTGTTAGTTATTGAAATTTTGTGCCATCAAATTGTCCACGAAATATTAGGAATAAATATGGAATAGAGATTATCAAATTTTTTACTTCAAAAATTTTCAATTTAATAGTTAGAATAGATGTAACTAAATACTGTATTGCTGTATTGAATTTTTAAAGAGTATTTGAATCGTTTCAAAATTCATAAATATTGGTTTCCCTCGATGAGTATTGGTTTCCATTAATTCTAAAAATGTTTTAGCCCACTTTGAGTAGGCAGTCAAGCATATGAATTTGACCATGCCTGTCTGTCCGTCCATCTGTGTGTTCGTAGTTTTATATTAATAAACGGGATTCACTGATTTCTTATATTAAGAAAGGGATTTGGCATCATGCCATCATGCGCTTAAAATCTATCATATTTGTGACATAAGTATGCATTAACCTATGAAATATGAGCTCTATATGATTATGTCGTTCTTGTTTTGCAATTCTATTGAAACATAATAATGAGCAATTCAATGCATAATAAGCATTAAGTAGGAAACAATAATTTAAACAAAAAATGTTGGCTTTAAAGGGTGTTTTATGAAATCTGAATCCACTAGTTTTCGAGTTGTTGGAAACAAATTCGTCGTAAATTTTCCATAATTTACCATTTCTAAACATTCCAGAGAGGAATGGCAAAAAATTATAAAAATTAGATATGAACTAAACTATTTGTTTGTTGTATCATTATATAACTAGTGAATCAGATGCACGAATGTATCGTTAGCGCGATAACTCCGTTAAAAAATTCAATAAAATTGAACTCTATCAAAGTTAAATATATTAAAAATTAATTTTTTCTGAAGTTTCAAAAAGAGCGAAAAGCAGAAAAGCCCGTTTTCCATCCGTTACTTTCGCGCAGTATATGGGATATTAATCCTACCATAGTCAGACGTGACTTTTAATGCAAGTTTTGTTGAATATGTCTATTATAATAAACCCAAATCTTTTAAATCAGATTTGTTAAAATAGTTGTTAAAAGTTAATCGTAAAATCCATTAACAAACCCTTATTATTCGTTTACAGCTACGAAAAGATTTTATAAAAATATATGGTTTAGTGAGTCAAAATTTTTAATTATTTCGTTTGTAAATGAGTATATAACACAATGAATATATGAATGAGAATATGAGTTAATTAATTATTTAATACAGCATAATGTATAATGAATGGTAAACTCTATAATTCATTTACAGCGCAATCTTAATTTATTCTTTATCATGGCTTTAGATAAGCATAACGTTCCGATAGTAAGGGAGTTTATTGTTTATAGTTTTATTGGTCATACTTTTAAGGGGTATAACTACTGGTTCTGAATAAATTTGACTAATGTTCAACACATTTCTGGGACTATTTTTTCAAACTTATCGCTAAGTTAATTGCTATTAATTAAAGGTTTAAAGTTTACAACAGTATGTTAGCATTTATAGTTAATAAAACATTTCAATACTTTTTAAATGGGAAACAAATATAGGAGCGGAAACGGAACGGAAAAGTTTTAGAGAATGAAAATGAAAAGTAATTTCTATTTGTTGAAATTATTCCGCGCTAAAAGAATAAATGAAAATTTTATATTAAAAGTGTATATAAAATACGAATCATTAAATCATTTGAGAGTAAAACAAAATGATCTCTACAAACAATTTAAAATTATTTTTAAAAAATAAGTGAAATATTTAAAAAAAATCGGGTCGAATTGCGATCCATCACAAAACAGTGCTCTCTAATTGCTTATTAACAGACGAGAGTGTGTGCTGAGAGTTCATCTGACCGATTGAAGTGCATGTGGAACTGGAAGTAGAAGTAGAAGTGGAAGCGGTTGTTAGAGTTGATGTAAACATTGACGGATTTAATTCAAATTCTTTTATTAATGCATTGCACTTATCTTCGCACTCTTTTTTCCTTTTTTCGAGTATCAGATATTTTTCTTCGTCAAACTTCTTCCGAACTTCTTCATGACTGCTCTCCAACTCTACTCGTCGTTTTTCAAGAAGACAACTAAATCTCTGTCTCTCACTCACTGCCTGTTCGATCAATTTTTGTTGAAGTTCTCTCTTAATGCGTGCCAATTCATTCTTATCCTTGTGTTTTTTGCTTAAACTTGTAAATTCATCTTTTGTTTGAGACTCTAGACGTTTCATTAGAGAACTGACCTCTTGATCATGAAGTGCTTGTAAATGTTGCATTTGGGCGGATTGCGATGAATGCATAGCCTTTTCTACTGCGTTGCACATCTAATATAAATCAACATTGCAAACAAACAATTAATTACATTTACAATTTTATATTAAATTAAAAATCTAGAAAAAATGCTATATCCACAAAAAAATATCTAAATGAAATTATGAATTTTTTCACCCAATATCTTTGGGAAATGTTTAAATTTTGTAGTGAAATTAGTTTGGAGTTCATATTATGCGTACAGATTAGTAAATTTAATAATTAGTAACTATGTTTGTAATTTTATCTGGAATTTAGTCATTAAATATTAAAAGGTTTAAGGCATATCTTTACTTATAGGCAAAATAAGAAAACAAAAGTAATGCCTTTACTTCCCTCGTAAGCTTATATTGGCTAATTAAACCTGAACATTATCAAAATAAACTAAAGAAACCCTAATAACACTAAATTTTTTAATAGAATAATCCGAAATAAGATGAATTCGTAAACAAAATAAAAAGCTAAATTATCCCGAACTTGTTAATTGAAAAATTCCAAACATCAGCAAAAAGACTTTCAATTAAATAAAGATTTCGAGATCAGGTTTAATCAATAAAAAATTGATTATAATTAAAAACGAAATTATAATAAAACGCAGTTTGAATCGACAATTTTAAAGCGCAAATAAATTAATAAAAAAACCATTTGCTTAATTAGAATTCGATTGTTTTGCCAATGAGAAGCAACTAAAATGTCGTTTGCGTTTTGGTAATATTGTTATATTACTAGTTATTTTATGTAATGGCAAATTTAACTATATTTTTGCTCTAAGTTGTGTAAGTTTTTGTTTTTTATCTAATTATGATCTAAATATCATCACTCCATATCGCAAAAAAGTTTTAATAAATAGTTTCATAAAAATACATGCAAATGCACTTAAGACAACCATAATTTTTTAATGGCTAATTATTTATAGTTTCAAACACAACTTTTCAAAAATGTTAACAATTTGATTAGACATAAAAATGATGCATAGATTGTTTAAACTTAGATCATTGGGCTATAATGATCACACCTATAAATAAGAGTAAACTATAAAAATCGATCGCTAATTATAAGTAGAGCACATACAGTATATGTCTTATAAATCATATTGATATACTGTGACAGCATTACGCAGCAAACAGTGCTATTGTACCGTTACAGTACTGTATACCACAGTGTACGGTAAGTTAGCACTTACTTGTTCATTATATTTCTCGTAGAGGTCAAACTCTGCTTTGTACTGTTCTTGAATTAAGTTAAGCATAGTTCTTGAAAACGTTTTGTGCAAATCTTCAATCTTTTAATTAAATATAGCAATAAATAAATAAGCGATTAGAAAATGATAACAACAAAAAAAAAAGACTTGCCTTGGATTGATGTTCGTTAAGTACACTTTGCAAATCGACTTCACTTCTTCTTTTCATTAAGTGCCTGTAAGATGGCATAGATACTAGGAACTGCAAACTTTGCCTTCGAGAACGAGACGTCCTAAGACACCGGTAGGGAAGTGTTGATACAATGCAAAGTGAGGGTTAAGGAAAAGACGGACAAAGACGCAAACACGTTACAATAGCGTACAATTTGATAGTAGGAGATTAAGCTCAACAATTTACAGTATTAGCTAATGTACTGATAAAAGTAAACCCCTATTTATGATAAAAAAAACCAATCAATACATACCCATCAGCGGATGAAGACTTTTTAGATAATTTCGAGTGAGACTTAACCCACGCTGATTTCTGCTTTTCTTGAGCCTGCGATATCTTTTCCTCTTTTTGTTGAACAATTTCCCTTTCTTTTTCCTTTAATTTTTCATACTTTTTTCTGATAGTCAATAAATCACGATCTATTTTGCTCACAACTTTTTGCACAATTTTATGCTCTTTGATTTTATCTAAGCTATCGGCCACAATATTAGCTTCCGTCGATTCCAGCAATGAACTAGTTTTTTCTAAAACGCCGTCATCGGACAGACTGCGTACCGATTGATTTAACCTCTTCGTCAGTGTATCCTGTCTTAATAATGGCGGCATATTATGTCGATGCACAGGAGACGACGTGTTCGACACAACCATTTGATTTTTTTGAACATTTCCATTCATCGAATCGTGACGCGAAGAGATCGAAGAATTTAAACCATTGGATTCTTTGACTGCAGTTGAGGCCAACTTTGCCATAGCTTTCTCGTCATCGCATGTCTGCTTACGTATAAGAATTTGATGTTCCGGTGAAATATTTACGTTTGATTTATTGGATTTAAACGATGTTTCACTGGTGTTAGTGATTGTTGACAACTCATCAATTTCATCGGTTAAGGCTAACAACTGTTTGGCATGTTTTTCAACCATCGATTGATACGCAATAGGATTGGCTAAAGCATCGGCTAATTCTGAAAGACCGTCGGGAACGTAATCCTTTACAGTAATGTGCACAAATAACGTTGGCATCGATAATGGTTGTCCGGATTCATTCCGTAGCGATATATGTCTATATCCGGGACGCAAACCAACAACTGGAAGAATTCGGGTGCCAATAAACTTTCCGTTTTCCTCAAAAGCGGCAATTCGTAAACACGCCAAGTCTGGCAAAACTACTTTTTTGAATACAAACGGTTCTTCATCGTATACTGGATTAATGCCGTTCAGAGGAATCGTTTTGGTTCTTTTTCTTCGCACCGTATCCGCTGGCAAACCATACATATCCACTTCAACGTATGTTCCCACTCTTTTATCCGAAAGAAACTGACCGGATATTATCTAAATTAATTGTTAATAAAAATGTAAAAATATCGAAACGATTTAAATATAACTTATATTAATACTTTAATGGTAACCGTTCCCGCGATAATACCATCGACAGTAGATTCAGTAAACGGATCAAACTTTCTGTCGTACCGTCTCATAAAATCAGGTTTCAGTAAGTAACCACTTCTGCCATTATATTCAAATATGCCCAAATTTAGTTGCATACCTAAATCTAAATCATAAATAAACGCATATGTATTTTTCAAATCGATTGATTGATAGAAAGTAATTAATAATTTTCGTAGCCTTAAGTTTTTAAAAATAATTTAATGTATAAATTAATAATAATAAGATTTAAGACTATGTTTAACAAGTAAAAACCAATATTAATATCAAGAATATATCGAATTTCTTAGAACTTGAAAAAATAAGATTTCAAATAATATTAGTAATAAAATTATCTAATAACAAAAGCTCCAGTAAAAAAGTTTACTATAATGTCAAATCTTACTAATTCCTAATACAGTAACAAATAAGTCCAAAACTGTCATTATAAATTCTATATTAAATAATGAGTTTGGCTGTCACTCTACCATAAATATTCTATGATGCGATTATTTTTAATAATTTTTTTTGTTAATTCTGAATTTGAACAAATTCTATTCGTTAACGAAATATTTATTTAATCTGATTTCTATTAAAACATCCTATAAAAATAACATATTCAACTTCAAAACCATATACCCTTATATACTTATAATATATATATATATATATATATATATATATATACATATTCAACTTTTTATATAATCACATATATTTATTAAAAAACTTCATCCAACCATTTTTTGACTAGAAATTTTTATAAAAAGCTGCATATAATCGCTTTATTATGATAAAAGTCTGAATAGCAGACAAAAAATCGTTACAGACAGACAGAGAAAACCCATTATCCATATACTGTACTGTATATCTGCTTTTCATAGGAAAAAAAATAAAAATGATGCATCAATGCAAACGCTAAATTAAATTTCGGCTGTTTAAAAGTAACGCTAAATGTAATGTTTACTTTGCGAAGTTTACTAACATCTCTATAAATGGTTACAAAACAATTGCTTTCGATGTAATTAAACAAACTTGCAATTTTTTCTTTTACATAAAAACCTATATACTGTACTGTACTGTACTTTAACAGTAACAGTAAAAGTATATATACTTTTTTATATATCCAAAACATAACAAATATTACTCAAATGTATGTATCATTATTCTGAGAAAACATATTATTAGACTTTTTAAATTTAGTTTAAATATTTAAATATCTGGTGGTCCAGGATTGAGCTTAAAATTTTTGGCATCATATTGGCCTATAAATTTTACAGGTTTCAAAATCTAGAACAAACTGATGCGATATTGCACATACAAATTGACAGCTAAACAGCTTAGATTTCATAATCAGCGCATATTCATACGTATGACTCTTTTAATTACCTTTAGATTATTAATTGATGAAAATTAAAACATTTAGAATAATTTGTGATATTCTTAAAGAATCTAAATATAATCTGATTTTAATGAAAATTCGAATTACTGAAAATTTGAATTTAAAACAAACATATATCGCGTTTTTCATGTTACAAAATTCCAATATTAAAGAAATTGAGAATTAATGTATAGGCCCCATGTACTGAATTTGGATAATCCATTTGAATAGATAGGCCGCGGCCTATAGTGATTCTAGAGTATGTCACTGTGTCATATGCCGTAAATCAAGTATATATAATATGCGTGAGAAATGAAGTGAATTATGCTCATACAGATTCTTAGCTCACGTAAGTTACTATTATCGGAGAGCAAGATGGAGAGAGAAATACAGAACCGAACTTCCATATATAAATGTCCAATTTGTTTCAATTTTTAATTTGTGAAAAAATTTAATGTTAATAATTTTATTTTAACTGATTTTGATCGAACTTGCGTGGCAAAAGCGATTAGTAACCAGTAATTGAAAATTTTCATTACTATATCATATTAAGATTCGACTAAAATAGATATTATAGGAGGTATTGTAAGGTATACGGTATTATGAATATTAAAAATTGGTTATTGTTGTATAATTTGATTATAACGGCTCGCAATCATCAAAGTAGTCACGCAAATGTTCGTTTAGCTGCGTTTTCATGACACTTTTTTGAAAATCTGTCATCAACCTATCAAAAACAAGCGTCAAAGTTTTAGGAAATAACCGATCAATTGAACAAAGTTTTATATATTTTAGTTTTTTTATTGAGTTTTCATTGAAAACCTGAATATTGGCCATAAACGATGATAAATCATAAATAATGAAGACGATCGTGATTAAAAATGACTGTTGCAATTAGCATCTATACATCTCATATTATAAGTGTAAAACTAAGTTTAATCAGTACAAAAGAATAATTAGCCTTTGTTTCATTTATAGATGAACTAATTAAAATTAAAACAAGAAACAATGCATTTAAGAGCTTAGTTTGGGCTCACGAGTTAGTTTATTATTTAGTACTCTATGGACGCTTTACTCTATTCAATCGATCGCTCCCATTGTATCATTCAATTTTTAACAGTTAATTTTTCACACACACTTTCTCTTGTCTAACTATAGTTTTCTATTCAAACGCTATACAGAAGTTTAAACTTTAAATGTCTATAAACTTGAAATTTCTTTGTTGACCTTAACGGCGAAGAAAGCGCTAAAGTAAGGGTAAACACAATACCGTATGTGATACAATCCATTTTATTAAACTATTTATCTATAGATATAAAAACTAAATTAAATAATGTTTTTCTGATCGATACCAGAAATATGAAGTTCGCGTTTGACAATCTTTCAGATTTTCCATTAAAATTACATTAACTTTAGTTTTTGAGTTTCCTTTGCTAGAAAATTATTTCATTATCTTTAAATTTAGCGGAAAAAAATCATTTGAAATTTTTCTTTTTTAGACCAATATATTTATTTTCTTTTAATAATAGCTTCCCCAAACAAAAATAAACAATATTGTAGTTGGTAACCAAGTTATATCAATAATCAATAAAATTTTATTGTAAAAATTTTTTATATTCTCATTTTCTGTATTTTATTTTTCGTTTATTCTTTAATCAATGTCAAAAAAAAAGATTTTGAAAACTAAAGTTGGTTACGATGTACACAAAGCAAAAAGTTCTATTAAACAAAGTTTTTTGATTGAATGGGTTAACATACCTAAAGATTGGAAATTGAGAGCAACCATTTGACAGCCAGCATTCCAAAATACTTGAGGCATGTAATTACTTGAATCAACTCGAGTTCCTTTTGGGTATATTCGACTTAATTGCCGTTTATTGAAACTAAATATTTTAAATTCATATAATAGTAAATAACCGAAAAACAACGTTTTAAATATAAATGAAACATTCATAAGCTTATATATAAATAGAAAGTCAATTAATATCATTGAAGAGTTTCTAGAATAATACTTATATGATAAAAACTACGCTTCAAAATAAAAATACAATATAAAAATGACCAATTAATTTATTTTTTCAAAATATAAAACAAAATGTAATTACTGTAACTTATTAAATAATTTTAAGATTACTAAAACTTACTTTACAAATTCTACGGGACGTTCTTTGAGAAGACTGGTAGCTTGAGTTTCAACAAAAGAAGACACTTCGTAACTTCTTCCCCTCTCTATGATTATTAATATTAATTAATTAATTATCAATTAATTAGATAGCGGTGAACAAACAAATTTACTTTCTGCATATTCAAAAGAGTGAAATCTGATTGGCTGGACATAAATAACTAAGGCAGACATCTCAGCTCCGGCTTCAGATTCTTTACTAGCAGTTCCTTGTACTTCGATTTGCTCTTCAGGAGGCGGGGCTTCTTCTTCGTCTAAACTAGAATCTGAGTCTAATTCATCGATATCACAGCTAACATTTTTTGCAGCATTAGGACTATTTTCCTCATTGCCATTCAACTCAGAAGTATCTTCATTATCATTTTGACTTTCATCACTATTGCTTGCAATTAGAGTGAGACGGCGTTCAGGAGTTTGTGGTAATTGAGTGACTGCCACAAGTGTGGCTGAATCGCATTGAGCCTCTTCATAGGCCATCTGTTGTGAACGTGACTTTCTCGATCTAATGTGATGCTTCTTTTTATTTTTAATTATTATCTTTCGTAAAAGTGAATTAGGAGAAGGTAGTGTCACACCTGGCTTCAAAGGGTGAGTTGAAAGCGGGTCTGTGACGAGCATATCACTAAATATTTTCCGACAATACGTTGCCATCTTTGCTTGTTGTCGCGGTGAGCAGTGGTTCTCAAACGATAAAATCACGGGATACGCCGAAGTCTTGAATGAGCTCTCAGCGATAGCCTCTAAAACCTCTTTAAGCGATATTTCCGTAACAACAGTGTATCCATGAGTGATGATTGGTTCCTCATCAGAGTTTCTACCGTTCCAACAGTCTAATTCAATGCAACGACAGCCCGCAAGCAAGCATTGACGATATATCTCGACCGATGATTTACCGGTCAATTGATGACCAGTAAGATATGTATTATGACTCGAATTAATGAAATAATGACTTAGAGGTTGGTCCATATCCAAATTGAGATCAAATTTTTCTGGAGCAACAATTGCATTATCATCACTCATTAAATAAAGTAAAAACCCTTCCAACGAAAGCAACCCTCTTTGAGCAATACTTTTATTTGGTTCATACTGTTCTATAATATCTCTTCCACGCGAACGATTTGCATATGGATATAATATTTCGTTTAGACGAGGATCGCGTTGTTCTTTGTTGAGAAACTCAACTAATTGGTCGGTGGTCATCAATTTTCTCTTATTAATAATCGAATCGTGACCACATAATTGTTCGAAAATTCGTTTAATTTCAGTTCTTCCGATCAGGTGTTCATAAAACGTGAAAAATGTGTGCATCGTAAACGAATCGGTTTGCACGGTATCGTTCTTTCCCGATGGAAACCCGCATAATTCTAGCGCTTTTTCCACACGCTTTTTATCGTCTTTGTGTACGGCAAACATTTTGATAATATTTTTGATTGGAAGTCTACCATCACGATCAGTCATTAGAAGCATTTTTGTGTGTGCTTTCTCGAGGAATGTAAAAACGGAAGCATTGAGAGCCAGCAAATTATATGCCATTTTAAGCAATTCATCAGTCCATTCCTGCGCGATATCCTTATTTTGGCAGCAAAAGTTGATAAAGTTAACGTTGACTAGATCTGGACCATAAACCACTGTAACTGTTTTGTCTTCCAGCGGAATATCATTGGTGCCAATCGAAATGGAATCTTTCAGTTTTCCTTCCTTTTAGAACCAAATGGAAATAAAACGAATCATTTATTATTCAATTTAAGCGTTAATTTGTGTTACAAGTCGTCTAATATATAATTGATTAGCACATTGTTAGAAAAACTATCCCTTTTGGATTCTATTACATTCTTATTTGTATTAACTACTCGAATGCTAAACAATATCGCATTTCTAAATATTTACAAATCCAAAATTGAAATGTTATGTAATTCGAGTATAAACAGAATTTAACAAAAGTTAACAAATATCAAACAATAGCTAAATAAGTATATGACGCATTTATATATGACATTCTTATGGGAAATCTGGAAAAAGCTTTTTTTTATCAAATTTTACTAAAGCAAAAGCTAGAGTAACAGTGGCTCTTATAAATCTACTGCTGATGTTATCATTTGAGCGTTGATGTAGACAAATATTGTGCCGTATCTTACACTACACGCTCAAAGTTATACAGTATATTCGAAATCTAACTCAACTTATAAGGTAGTAATTTTCTTCCTATTGAGTGGTATGCAATCATGAGAATTTCAATTGCATAGCGTGCGATAAACACGAATTTTATTCCGTTAGAAAAACTATTTGCTTAGTTGTTATAATGTTTTGCTCCGCTATAAAAATTTAATGTTTACTTAAGAACAAACACGCTGTAAATTCTTTTTAGTTAAGGCAGTAACAAGAAATTATGCAAATAGTGCGTCAAGAATCATATATTCATACAATCATCGAATCACTGAAAACATGCCAAAACATGTAAATTAAATCAAAAAATAAGACAATCAATAAATAAATATATAGCGATGGTTTTGAAAATAGAATAATTTTTTCCTAAACATCCGTTAATGAAAAGTCTTAAGGTTCGCAAAATTCCACAATCTTTTGCAATATCTACCGAAACTATTTCAAGAATTTTCTTATACTTTAGTGTCTATATCTACTATTTTACAAGAAAATACATAAATACAAAACAAATTATATTAAATTTAATTTAAAGAAAACATCATTCGATTCATTTAAGGCAAGAAACCCAAGAATAGAAGAAAAACAATAACGACACATTCAAAGAGAGCTCACTTTCTAGTTTGATCTAAGCTAATGAATTTATTTAAAAAATACTTTAATAATATTTAGTCTTCATTTTTCTAACATCTCAAAATTAACGTTTATAAAATACGTGTTAAAATTCAGTGGTCGAGTTAGCGCGGACACGACGGACGGACAAACTCAAAACCATATGCTCGCTTTTTCTCTCAAAAAAGTGAGCTAAAAATAAATAATAAAAAATTCTCTTCCACTTTTCGCTTCAATACTTTATACTAAAGGTTTCCTACTTATTTATGTTCCATTCTTTTATTCATTGATTTTTATCTCACAAAAAATTAATACATACGATATTTAAATAATCTTTTTATCTTTCGAACAACAAATCTAAAATCATATGAATCGCGTTTTTTAAATTTATTATCAATATATAATAGTAATAAAAATAAAAAATTTTGCCGAATAAATGAATTCCTAATTTGCAATAATCTTAATTTTATTTGTGAATGTGGCAGAACAAGCTTTATATTAAAATTCGATATTCAGAAATTATAAAAAAAATAAAAGCCAAACAATTTTGAAACATATTTTATCCTTTTTCATGTAAATTTTTTTGCACCAAAATCTTTCGTATTGTGACAATAAGAATGAATATCTTGACTTTGGTTTATTATAAGCCAATTTAAAATGTATTTTAATAATAAACTATTTTCAAGTGTTACTTCATAAGTTTTACAAGTAAACATTTTCACTAATTAATAACTTTACCATTTTATTTTCATTCATCCATTAAATATATGTTTTTGTATATAAACATTTGGTAACATACCGTAAATATATTTTTTTTATTGAAAATACATTACTAATTAAATTTAATACATGAATAGTCTATACTAACTGAATGGTTTGGAGAAAACATTTCAAACAATCTATTAATCTGGCAAAAACGTTTGCATGACTCTGTTATACAACATAATTAAAACACATGCACACACACAACAGTGTCTTTATTAATCATTTAATTAATAATTACTAGTAGTAACCAATATAAAAGTGCTCGTAGTTTAATAGTGCTCTCTTCCAGTTCAGTTATCGTTATGTAAACTCACGACTTTAGCAGTTAACCACAAAATGCTATCATTTTTTAACATACAGTTATAAAAGTTTTAATTTTAAATAAAATTAAACCAATAGTTCTAAAAAAAACGTAAAATCAAAACTTCTTTAAAGATTTTTTTTAAAGAAAAAGCGTAAATATAAAAAGCATTTTCAGTTTTTTACTCTAAATATATATAAAATATACGGTATATAAAATTTTTATTGGCATTCTTTAAATCAAATAAATAAATATTGTAAATAATAAATACTTTAAAAATATATATAAATGCTTAGATCACATTTTACGACTACTCTCAATAGAGAAACGCAACTCAAAGTTCTAAAAAAAATATTATGAGAAGTTCGTATGAAACTCTAACTCAAAATTCTTCGCTGGTTATTCAATTACTACTACTTTACTATTCTTAACCAAAGAAACTATATATTACCGTACATAGAGAATTAATTAATATAAATGGGTAATAGAGATAAGATATCTGTTTAATGTTGAGACATAAAACTTTAATTAAATTATCTCTTAGAATATCTATTTCTAATATTTATGCGGTCAAGTTTACGATAAAATCGAAGAATCAAGCATAAAAAATTAGCCATATTGATTCTATCATAAGTTATTAAAAAGGATTGCGACAAAGTAGTGTACAAATATGCACACATACTCACTCGGATAGTGCACACGAGTTTTGTTATTTGAGTCTATTTAATAAGAAAGAATGAGGTTCTTAGGATATAAATTATGGTATAGTGTTATGGTGTCTATAAGCGCAGATTATCATATAGATTATGGCGTTTATTATTTCCCAATAAAATTATTAAAAATTAGATACAATATAATATCTCTTGTCATTAACAATGAAAGTTATTTAAGGTAGCCGTTTAGAAATAAAACCTATTTCATTACTAGATACAAAAATTTCAGGACTAAAAACTAAAAATCAGGAAGAAAAATGTAAAAGTTTAAAAATGAAGATTATTCAGGAAAATTAATTTTATAATTGAATGATGCGCTTTAGAAACGCACTTTTTGCATATTAATTATTAAGAAACATGTCATTTAATTCCATTACATT